>APFE030767179.1:74641-89982 GCA_000404065.3 Pinus taeda | reverse complement strand
CCAGGGACCACGTTTCATAAATTTTCAGACTGGATCCATGAATAACATCAATCAAACATCAAGTATATCTGCATCAACTAATCTCCTTTGTACAAACCAATACTGAATCAACCAATCACTTCTCAGAATGCCGAACCTGCGTACAGATCTATAAAAGATATTTTACCCTTTTTACTTAACCAGACATCAGTTATACCCAGTTTATCAGATTTATAGATCTAATCATGCGCCAATTATAACATATCAAAAATCACACAATGATACTACTATTCAAGCCTTAAGATCTCGACCCATCAATAGAACTTATCCATCTTTTAGCGCTCAGGTTCCTCCTTCGATCAGATTCATTAATGTACCATAACCCAATTTTAGATCTTGCTCTTCATAAGATATTCAATACTTTTTTTTTTGTTCATCCATTGCCTAAAGATCTCCTTCCCCTTTTATAGTCTTAGGCCTTACTCAATACCATGGTCCAAAACCATTTAGAACCAATACTAGGGACCCAATACCTGGGTTCAAGACTTTGGATGCAATACCAAGGTCCAAAACCATAGTTTCAAATATAACAGACTAAATACCATGGACCAAAAATAAATTTTCCTACATGTACATGCTTTTCTTTGCATGAAAGTGCGTGCATACGTATACGCGCCTTTTGAACGCCTAACCCGCGTGTACAGCGACTGGTTAAGAGGAACCTGCATATATCTCTTTTTCTTTTATTTTGAGAGCTTGAACTAAGATCTTCCATCTGAGTGAGTTTCCATTAAGGACAACACCTGTGACATAGCACAAAACCTTTGTCATAATGCCAACACTAGAGTGCTATCCTGTCTTAACGGAGGTCATGGGTTCGATTCCGTCGAACCCCAACAAATTTTAAATAACCATTCTAGGGCCACGTGGCGGCCTCCGGGCTTGCCACGTGTTGGCACCTGATTGGTCCCTAAAAGGGAATATTCCTTGGAATATATATATATATTTTTAATATTTCCAAAACCAAATTAATCTTGGTCAAATGTCCAAAATTGCAGTTTACTAGACTTTTCAAATTGCGATAACTCTTTCATACGGTGTCAGTTTTTTGAACTATTCACGGTGCAAGAATCAAGAAGACGAGATCTATGCGGTCCCTCAGGTTCAACACTCTTTCAAACACTTTGAAATTTGAGCTATCACTAAGGTCATTGATCAATATCTGATCACTCCTCCCCATTAGGAATATTTTGGACCCCAAAAGACTAATATACTGATCTGTTTATTAGATGAGAGTACAACACCCTCTTCTTTCAGCCTCCATACACTTGCCTTGCATGGCTAGTGCCGTTGAACCAAAACTCAAAGTTAGTCGACACTTCCCTTCCTGGATGCACTTGTCCTCCTGTTAGAACTATCTTCCTTGAACTCATTCAGAATTTCTATTAAGAAGTTTACAGAAGGTAGCTGAACATCACTTCCTTGATCATCGACCCAAGGTGGCTCAAAAAAACGTGAGATTACATAATAAATATATGCATACTTAACTGAAATTTTCATATGTACCAATGAAAGTATGTTTTACTCGGTCAAGAAGTCAAACCACTTCTTACCAAGCCACTTCTATGGCGACTTTTGCTGCTACAAATCTTCTTTTGACATCTTGTCAAAAACAACATAATGCAAGAAACAAGTTGACGACATAAATTCACATCACGTGAATCATCATTATGTCTCTTACGTCTTGTGTACAAATGTTTGACTAAATCATAAGCTGAAAAAAACACACCTTTTTCAAACAACTGACTCTCCAAGTCAAGCATGTACAAAAAGAACTTGATAATTCTTTTTCAAAGTAGAAAGAATTCCACCTCTTGTGAAACACTTCATCATTATCTCCATTTTTCAATCTTGGAGACAAAATCAACTTTTCCAAGTCGATATGACATTGCATGCATGTTTAAACAAGGCAATCGACCATCAATTCAATTACACATACATGTTGAAATACAATGAAATCATCAACATTCCTTTGTTCATACATACCATTCTCATGCATGTATTCCATTCTTCAACTTTCTCTCTAGCACAATCATAAGTGCAAGATCCTCAATCATATGTAAATGTACTTACAAAGCTAAAATGAACATAATTTTGCTGCAATAAAGCGAGTCTCATACTCAACTTTTTCATTCACCTTCTTGGTAAAACCTTGCAACTTGCATTCCATTGGCAAAGAAATGTATCAAATCAAAAGACATGCAACCTTTAATTGAATAAGAAATCTAGCCATTTCTTACCAATCCACATCAAAGGTGCTTCCTTTAACTGCACATCGACATCAACATGTGAATCATCCCGAAACACATCCATTATGGAAACTTCCTTTCCATTCTTGCCGTTTTCTTTTCCCACCTTCTTCAAATTTCGTGGAAGCATTGTTGGATTCAAAATCCAACGCTTTTCAGAAATATGTCCTTGATTATGGAAATAAGTGCAACACATGTTCATCCTCTTTACAAGATAATTTGCCTTGTACAATGAATCTTTGGCTTCTTGCCTCTTTTTCTTCAAAAGTTTCTTGTATGTGGCCATTTTCTTCCAACATCTAGAAACATTATGGTTAACCAAACCACAAAAGGAACATACAATTTTTTCCAATGCTTATGTGGAAATTTACCATGCTTAACATAATCAAAAGAAATGTGATTGAAATCAGATTTATACCTTTCCCTTTCACCTTTGTTACCTTCACGAGAAGGTGAATCGAATGAAGAAGTGGCTCCCTTAGGAACACCATCAATCTCTTTAATGATTTTAGAGCTTTCACAACTCCCTTGTTTGAGTGCATGCTTATGAATACCTTCTTCTTGCAAAGTATGTTTCAAACAATTGCATTCCCCACGAATACAATCTTTACAAACTTGAGGTAGAAAAACTAAAATGAAACTCCTTCTAGGAACTGTTTCAATTGCCTTCATGGCTGCTTTGGAACTTTCTCCATAAGATTGTCCATAGCCAAGACCCAAATACTTAGGACTTTCTTCAATCATTATTGGCTCAACAATGCCTTTTTCATGTTTTCCCAATCCTTTTCCTTCATAGCCCATTTTTTACATCAACTTGGACCCTATGCCTCTTGTATGTTTTTCAAAAAGAACCAACATAAACATTCTTAGAGGAAATTGAAGACAAACTAGAATTGTTTACCTCTTCTTCAAACTGATGCTTGACTAAGGCTTCTTTGGCAACAAGGAGCTGTGTCTCCAACTCATGCATCCTTTCTAGGTTCATATTTGCAATCTGAAGTTGGCTCTCCATTTTCTGCAATTTGTCAAAAAGCAACTACTTCTCTTCCTTCATGGAATTCAACTGCTCTTGAAGTTTGGTGCTCTTCCTTTCATCTTCATACAATTATTTCACCATATCCATCGAGATGAACAAGTCTCGCTTCATGTTTTCATTAAAGAATCTTGTGAAGGAGGAGGATTTTGAAAACTCGCTTGTATCAGTTGTCATTATAGAAATGAACAAAAGAACTTCAACAAAATTCACAAAGCTTTCAAAGAACTATTGACAAAATTTCTGAACTAAATGGCTGTAGATTCGAACTCTTATTCAAGCAACCTTTTGCAAACAAACCCTCTTGTGCTTCACGGGTTTCCTTAAGGTCCTTTGGGTAAGGAGAATGCCTTTAGTCCTTCTTCCTTCATAGACTCAAGCAACAGGAAGTTTACAAACAATCAAATAGTCAAATCATTTGTACTATTTAAACACCTTTCAAGTCAAACAAGCAACCTACTACTCTGTCAATCAAGCAACTTGCTCCGATGCCACCTAATCTGAAATGGGGGTTTGATAACTTGTTACGCTTATAAGAACCTCCCACTCAACTTAACAAATAAATGATCTAGCTTATATATGACATTTGCGGAATGAAATACTTGAAGCAAGTGTATGTCCTCTGTTTTTAACTATTTAAGTTCTTTAAATCCATTTTTTTCTGTTGATATTAAACACATATAACAACCATATAATGCAGCGAATAAACATCCACACATAACAACAAATTTAATCTAGGAGTTCACCTTAATATCATGGGCTACGTCTCCTTGAGCTTTTGTCATATTGACTTGGCTCTTTGGGATTGTGGAAAAGTTTCTTTTACAAGTTACACATTTAACTCCAAAGGTTAATGAACTGAATCAATGGGCTTAGAATACCATCCATATCCCTATCATGGCTGTCATCACTCTGCAAACAGATCTAAGCTCCCTTAGACATGATTCCTTCAATCAATGCTCTAAGCTACCCTGAGCTTCTTGATGGCACTAACTCCTTAAAAATTCTTTAATTGTCACTGAAACCTCATCTACTATCTCCAACACATATCATACACTGAAAATAGACTGATCATTTGCTCAAAGTGAGCACTACATTCCCAAACTAGGTCTTCTTCCACGGTTGGCACTAGGCTGCCTGAATATTCCCTGTAGCATATCAACCTTTATAAGTCTTCAAATGGATATGAAAATCCCTACAATGGATTCACAATGCTCATTATAGTTAGGAATGACTGTTAGTTCATTGAGAACAAGAACTGGTAGCTCCTACAACTGCCTCCAACTCCTGGTGGCCCTGAGCTCCAAAATCTCCCTGGATGAAAATCTCTATGAAGATAACTTCTTCAGCTTCTTTGGACTGTCCCATTGGCTTCAGAAGGCTCCAATTAGCCTAGCTAGCCTCTTGTTTCACTCTCTCTGGTCGAAAACTTCTCCTGGAGTGCATTTAGTCAATATCCCCTAGGGATACTCCACCAAATTTGGTGAACTGCACTTAACTCCAGCTAAATATGGCATATCCTCCTTTTTAGCTGCTCCACCAAGCTAAACCGTGAGAGGTGACTATTAAAATTAATGTTGGGTGCGCATATGAGGTGGTATAGTCTCGACAGTTAGGGATAATCCTCCGTAGAGTTGGCGGTCATGCAACCGCGTGTCAACCGTTTGCAACTGACGGTTAATTGCATCAGGATTCATGTGAATAGTTTTATGGGACCGCTTATGGGTAAGACCGTTGACGGTCCTAACCCTCAATCCTCCGAATATCATAACCCAAATATGCAATGTAACCATAATATGTTAAGAAACAAAGTTTGGTGGAGGTGGTAGAGCATTGTCCTGTCTTGCCGGAGGTCACGGGTTTGATTTCGTCGGACCCCAAATTTTTTTACATAACCATTCTAGGGCCACATGGCGGCCTCTGGGCTTGCCACAAGTCGGCACCTGATTGGTCCCCAAAAGGGAATATTATAGGGAATATTCCTTGGAATATACTTTTTTTTAATAATTCCAAAACCAAATTAATCTTGGTCAAATGTCCAAAATTGCAGTTTACTGGAGTTCTCAAATTGCGATAACTCCTTCATACGATGTTGGTTTTTCGAACCATTCACGGCGCTGGAATAAGGAAGACGAGATCTATCCGGTCACTCAGGTTTGACACTCTTTCAAACAATTTGAAATTTGAGTTATCACTAAGGTCATTGATCAATATCTGATCACCTCCCTAGTTAAGAGGGAGTGTTAAAGAATGTAACTAAGTTTGATCTTCATAAATGTATTTGAGTCGTTATGTAATGTAATTGTCAAAAGAATGAAAAATATTTTTATTTATTTATTTATTATTACAATGACTTATTAAAGCATGGGTTTCATGCTTGGGTCATCTTTTATTAGTCAAGGTACCCATTTTGGACTCCTAGGATTTATATTGAGTCATTAGAGTCATTGTACATTTTATGAGACCCTTCTTGGGCATTTGAATCATGCAAAAAGATTTATTATTGAGTCAAATTAGGTATTTGACACCTCCACACCAAGTCGTCCTCAAGGATATCTAGTCGGCCTCAAACAGGGCAATTCGACCTCACCTCAAGCCTATATATACAATGAGATTGAATTCATTTGGAGCACTCACTCACTCACTCATAAGTTCAATATCTAGAAGAAAGAGTTGGAAAAGTGCGAAGAAGGAAAGGAGGCTAAAAGAAGTGTGAAGTTGGAGAAAGAGGAAGGAAAAGAGAAAATTGAAGTTTTGGGCTATCTCTCTCTCTCTCTCGTTTGGATTCCTCTAGGAGATCAAAGTTTTTCTTGTCTAGTCGAAGTTGTTACTACTGCTGCTGCCATTTGCAGGGTCGAAGTGGTGCTGCTTCAAGGTCGAAATTTTGGGTCGAAGTTGCTGGAAGAGGAAGCTGACTTGGTGTTTGGAGGAGGTCTTTGTATAGGTTGAAGAGTCTCAAGAAAACTATTGAAGGAAGATATTTTTACTAGGTTTTCCCTTGGAATAGTGCCTACATCATGTGTCTTGTGTTTTTGTGATATTCATATACACATAATCTGGTAATTTATTAATTAAAGATAATATAACAAATAAGTAAAAGAAGGAAACATAATTTACAAGTAATTATCGAGAAATAGAAATCTAACCCTAATTCTACTAGCATTGATTTCTCAACAACCCCCATGTCAGATCTTGATGCCTTGAGGGGAAATTAACTCAAGATATTTCGCACACTCAAATTCATACCAAAATTAACATTAGAAGTGAAGGCCATGCTCCTTTACACACACATAAAGGAAAATTTAGTGATCATCCTTTCCATCTTTGACTAGACTCACATTCACAAAAATACCATGCTAGTTTTCACAACACAATGAGTCCTTATATGATCTCTATAGTCCCTCAACCATCCCCTATTCAATGCTTTATGTGCCACACAAAAGTAGGACTATTCCCAATCCTCAGAGCCATCTAGTCCAAAGAAAAAGCATTGCAACACATTCATTTCCTGTCATACAAGTTGTCACCAATTCTCATGCCAATTCAAATTTCTAAGTGAGAGAGGGAAAAAATGAGTGTATGGGAAGAATAATGGAGTAATGCTTATATAAAAAGGAAAAAATAAAAGCTCCTAAATGACTTTTCTCTTTAATTTTTATAAACACACCTTGATCCTTCATCTTCCCAACCATCACATTAAGGGAATTATTAATTCAAGGTATGCATTTTCCCCTCAAGTCAAGATTTACCCCTCCCCAAGGCATCATAATATATTTTTTGTCCCCTTTCTTTAGCTCTAGGATTTTTAGTAATAAAAATAAACATTACATCATATGATATTTTACTTTTTGTAATATCTTTTTAGGAGATCCAAAAAAGTACAAAAAGGTCTTGGAATGCATATGAAGGCAACAAGAATAGAGTTAGCATAAAAAAATCCTATATTTCATTTAATGGAAATCTAGTTGGTCTTTAAAAGATTTTTAAGGGAAGTTCACCTTACTCTAAAATTCCATTTAATAAGGGGATGAAGTACTTGTGTTTTATTTTAAAGGAAAATGACTATGGATAGCAAGATTAGATGTCGTTGTATACAAAGGTACAAAAGAGAATTTAACTTTGGTGTAATAACTATATTTATCTAAGAGGTATACTCTATCATAAAATCTATTTGGGAAGCATTTCTAATCCCTTTGGAACTCATTTAAATATATTCCCATTGGCATTTAAAAGAAAACAAGGAAGAAATGTTTTAATTTCCTTTGGAAAGATAAGATAAGTTTATTGATGTCCAACAAATAACCAAAAGTAGGTTAATAGGATTGCTCAATACATAAATTCCAATACATGGTGGGAGTGGTAAGGCCACTCCTATTAAAAAATAACTATTTTATAAGAACTAAATTCAAACATCTCAACATTGAAGAGAAATAAAATTCTCTAGAATGTGGTACAAGGGAAAAAAACCTCAAGGTTCCAAGTTTTTGTCATTAAAAGGAGTATGGATGTTGTTCTCATCTAAATGTTTCTTTATTGGATTCCTAACTCTCCAACCATCTTAGGTTGAATGAGATAATATATGGATAGATGATTGGTTGGAAGAACTAGAATTGGCATAAGGGATGCCTTTCTAAAAGGATTTCCAAGCCAAAACCCCATGGTGGTTTGGGATTCAAAAACATTAAAATGTTTGACTAGGGATCTAGGTTGATATCAGTGGCCGCCCACCGCTTCCATTGACCTAACAATTCTCCATCTTCTTAAAAAAATTTCATGATTTTCCATGTCACAAACTTCTAGGGTTGTTTTGAGGTCCTAAGCAATGTTTTATTGCCATTAGGAGTGTGAGGGGTTGCCATAACATGTCCTGACCCTAACCAAAAATTGTAATCCTTAGATAGTTCTTTCCAACGGGTTATTGTGCTCCCCAAGTAGGCATTATATGCAAACATTGTGCCCTTGGGATTTTGATTTACGAACTAACCACCTTGTGGCCCACGAACCTTTTGGAACTTCATTTTGTAGGGTTAGGATTTAGGGCCTCTAGGGTTATTTCTTTAAGTAAAAAGGCCATTATTTAGACCTCTTGTAATAGATTTTTGTAAATGCATGTAGTCACCATATCACCTTATTTAGAGATAGTCACAACTATTCTAGTTAGTTTATTGTTATTTTTATTTGTTAATAAAAGTTGACTTTTCACTTGTGCTCTCTTCTATATTTCTCTATGTGTGTTCCATTTCCTTTCCTAGTTTTTATGTTGTTCCTTGTGCAACCCATATCAGTGATATTAGAGCAATTTACTCCTTTTTGTTTCTTGTTGCATGTCGCCAACGAGGTTAGTGTATAGGGAGTTTGGTCTTAATATAGTTTAGGTTGGGCGTGATCACTCCCTCCAACCCAAGCAACCTGCCATAGTGAAAGAAAAGAGAGATACTAAAGTAGTAGATCCTATCAATTTGTTGCTTGAGGAAGCACTTACATGATAAAGGAATGAAATGTTGGGAAATTTTTTATGAGATCCTTTAACGATTTCCAACAATGTCTAAGTAAATTTCACCAAGCGACAATTTTTTAGGTGCGACACCTTTTGAGGTAATAGTTAGCTTTGATATCCCCTTATTCGAAGGCAAAATAGATGCAAATTATTTGTAGAAATAGTTAAATTTTTTATAGGGCTATTACTTTGTCCAACATTTTTCTGACAATGAGAAGATTACCTTTGCACTCTTGAAAGTCCTTCCCCATGTCGAATATTGGTGGGAAGGTTATTAGGAGAGACATAGTGAAGACAAGTCTATGATATTCAATGTAAGACCTTCTTGGGGTGCTTTCCTTCATGCCCCAAGGAGGAATTCTACCTTGTAGGTAACTATGATGACCAATACATGAGATGGAAAACTTTACGAAAAGAGAGAGACTAAACGATGTCAAAACACACTAATATTTTCCTTACCTTGCACTCAAAACTAGGTTTTAGAGACTCCAAGTGGCGCCTGATTTTGAAGTACCATAGTGGCCTACGTAGGTACATCCAATTAGAGACGGATTTCATAGATATATCCTCGCTAGGAGTCACTTATTGAAATGTTTTCAAAATTTGAATAGAAATAAAAGAAAAGGAATAAGTAGGAGTTTGGGTTTGTAAATACACCATATCAAAAGCCTAGAAAATGCAACCTTAACTCACAGATCAAGGAACATATTGAGGGGATTCAACTTGAAGAAGTCCATCCCAAGTCACCAGAAAACAAGGGTAATGGGAAGTCAAATAAGGACACTGGAAACTAGTGTGAGTTCCACAAAATCCCCTATCATTACATTGATGAATGTCGCTTGAAACAATCAGTGTTGGCTAAACATATAGAAAAATAAGTGGAATATATATTAGGTTCCTATCTAGAATAAGATAAAGGAAAGTGGATCATCAATGAAAAACCCATCACAACCACAAAGATCCAACCAGAAGAGTTAGAGGATCATAAGGAGGGGGAGCACCTCTTCCATTCACATATGTGATTGAAGGGGATGACACTACATTTCCTTGTTGATAGTAGGAGCCAGAAGAGTCTAATCATAGTCAAGATTGTCAAGATATTGAAGATTCCAATAATTTTACACCCCCAATCATACACCATTATTTGGTTAAGCCATGGATGAGACATCCATGTCATTATACAATGTCGCTCGCCTTACGTCTCCAAGCCCTTAGAAAATGAGGTACTATATGATGTTTCCCCACTTGAAGTTTGTGAAGTTCCTTTAAGACAATCTTATGTGTGGAAACAACATGTTTTTTAAGAGTCCCATTCACGTATTTTCATTGTTAGTGTAGGGGGCCAACTCTATAGGGTAGCAAATGTAGTTTCAACTATCACAGTCTCATTGATCCCAACAAAACAATGTCAAAAGGTAATCTTTCATAGTACAAAGTTTGTTCTCTTCATGGTTCAATTAGAAGGTGAAAGGAATATCATTGCAACCTCCACAACCTCGGCATAAGGGCTCTCTACAGAACATATGCATGTTGAAAAATTATTACAAATATATAGAGATATCTTTTCGTAACCTATGAGGATGTCTGTGCATTTCCAGGTTAAAATATCAATTGAATTGATACATGGTGTTCCTTTACCTAATGTACCAATATATATACACTATTTTTTGGGAATGAGGAAATAAAATGTTAGATTCATGAGCTCATCCAAAAGGGCAACATTCTATCGAGCTCTTCACCTTGTGGGAGCCCATTTGTGATGGTGCAAAAGCAGGATGGGACATGGAGACTCTGTATCGATTATAAATCCCTAAACAAAATCATTATCAAGAATAGATACCCAATTTCACAGATTAATGATCTTACTGATTAGCTTAATGTTGTCAATTTATCTAGTAAGATTGATCTAAACTCAAGCAACCGCCAAGTTCGAATTGAATAAACCAATGTATGGAAGACAAGGTTAAAATATAAAGAATGCCTTTTTGAGTGGTTGGCCATGCACTTTGGCTTGAATAATGCTCTAGTAATGTTCTCAAGGATTATGGATGATATCCTGCAATCATTCACAAACTCTTTTTTGGTTGTATATTTAGATGGCATCCTCATGTTTAGTATAACTTGGGAACACCATTTGTAGAAAATTTAGTAGACCATAAGCACCCTAGAACAAATCAAGTTGTATAAATATGGATAAATTCTCATTTGGAATGCAACAAATTCAATATTTAGGTTATGTCGTTGATGAACATCGGTTTCATGTGAACCCAGTCAAGATCAAAGTCACTTTGGATTGGTCAGACTTGATGACCCTAATAGAGCTTCATAACTTATTTAACCTTTCTAGCTTATATTGAAGGTTTTTATTGGGGATTTGTTATATTGCTTGGCCCTTAATTCAAGTGTCCAAGGGTGGATAAAAGATTTTCCTAGTTTGAGTCACATTAGAAGGATTTCAAATATATAAAACACCACTTTACTTTGTACTAGTCCTCGCCTTACCAGACTTGCATTAGCCATTTGAGATTGAAATAGATGTCTCTGACTATGTTATTTTTGTAGTTCTCACTTAGTAAAGACATATAATGGCCTATCATAATGGAACTTTCTTTGATATTTTCTAGATATAACCCACCTATGACAAGGAGATATACTCCAACATGCATGCATGCCGATAGTGGAAGCATTATTTTCTAGGGAAGGAGATGATCATCCACACTAATCACAAGCCATTGAAATTCATGCAAACACAAGGAAAGTTACAAGATTAACACCATTATAAATGGTCCACATGCTTGCAACAATTCCACTTAAACATCAAATTTAAGAAGGGTTGCACCAACCATGTTGCAGACTACGTCAGTTGGCCCTTGATTGTGGTGCTAACAATAATTCTCAACTCCTATGGGCATGCGAACTTTAGGTAGTCACATTTATACAACAGTGGCTCTAACTTTTCTGCTACATACCCAACATTGATCATAGGTAAACAAGTTCTGGATTTCCACCTCTAGGATGTTTTGTTGTGCTACCTGAACCACCTTTGTGTTTCTTCAAGATGACATGCCAAGCTCATTTGGGAAGCACATTACAATTGGGTGGTAGGGAAATTTTGTATGGAGAAGACAGTAGCAATACTTTATAAGTATTTTTGTTGGCTATTGCTTCGATAAGATGTTCACTATTATATCAAATCATGCATTTATTTTGCCATTGCTAAACCAACCACCAAGAAGTAGGAGTTATACGCTCCTTTACCTACCCAAAACAAGCCTTGGGAGTGAGTCTCCATGGATTACATGTCAAGTTTATCCACCACTAGGCATGGTAAGGATTATTTGTTTGTGGTTGTCAATCAATTCTCTAAGATGTCCATTTTGGAATAATGCAAGAAGGGTATCATAATTGAAGAAACTACTAAACTCTTATTTAAGAATTTTTGGGTTTATTTTACGCTACCTCAAACCATTATTTCAAACATGGATAGAAGGTTCCTCGATACCTTTTGGTCTAGTCTATGGTCTCTGATGGATACCATGCTGATCAAATCAACCACATTTCATCCTCAAACAAATGGAAAAATAGAACTGGTCAACAAGATGATTATGCATATCTAGAAGAAGTACAACTTCAAGTATCCATATAGATAATATGAAATCCTTCCACATGTTTAGCATAGTTATAACAGATCCCTCCATAGCTCTATTGGCCACAATTTTTTTTAAGTGTGCTCGGGGTTCCAACCATTGGCCCTAACTGATGTAGCGCTTCCTATTGCATCTTCACCGATACAGTCCTCCCATGCTCAATCCAAGGCAAATAGAGTAGCCAAATTTATTAACGGATCCAACACATCCAACAATATTCGCAGAAAGGAAGTGCCAAGCACAAATAGCGACATGACCAACATTGAGTTATGCACAAGTTTCAAGTTGGTGATAAGGTGTGGTTGCATTTACAGAAAGAGTGCATCATAGGTTCCTATAGAAAGGTTAAGGTTAGACCAATAAAAAATATTGTCGTTGAAAACACTTTTGGATTGAGTATTCCCATTTTCCTTGGCTTCCACCCAATATTTAATGTGGAGTTGCTTTGACCATATTTTTCACCTTTGTTTGACACCTTGAAGGCATATGAGAAATTGGCCCACATGAAGCTCAATCATAACTATAATGAACAAGCTGTAGCGCATCAATCATGGAAACTAATATGAAGGATACCAACCATTAGAACATACAACTCCATCAAGTTGTCAAAGCAGGGGAACTTCTTCACCAAGGCAAGTGGCTCACCAAGATACAAATCAAGCAAAAGTTTCCCAATTTGATGAGGTAAATTGACATAATAGACACCTTACTTCCTAAGGGGGGAGGAATGATCCAGTTAGATATTTCTTTCCACCCACCTATTCCGCTAACTTTATGGTTCTATATCTTCTTGGTAGTTTTTCTATGGAATTTCAGGTCCCAAACTGCTGGGGCTATTTCGAGGCCCTAAACAATGTTTTTTTGGCCATTCAAGGGGGCAAGGGTTTCCATCACATGCATTGGTCCCAGCTGAAAGTTTAAATAGTCATATAATTATTTCCAATGGGCTACTTTGTGCCCCAAACATACAATTATGCAAAAGTTTGTGCCTGTGGGAAGTTGATGTACAAATTAACCACCTTGGGGTCCAAAAATATTTTGGTGCTTCATCCTCTAGGATTAGGGTTTTGAACCTCTATGATTCTTTATTTATGTTAAAAGGTCATTCTTTTGGCCTCCTGTAATAGCTTTTTCCAAATGTGTGTAGCTACCATCTCTCTTTCTTTAGAGATAACTACCACCATTCTAGCCAATTTGTATTCTACAATATTCTATTATTTTATTCATCAAATGAAGTTGGGTTTTCACTATATTAATATGATTTATACTATATTTCTTTGTGTGTGCATTACATTTCATTTCATTCCTTGTATAGCTCAGATAAGCATTAATGGCTAAAACATTTTAGAGGCTTACATTAGGAAAAGGCCCATGGGAATAAGTAACCTAGCAAAAATATATGGGTCCATTGTCTATTAAGGAATGATTAGAAGCTCTCCTAAAAATAATCGAAACTCTTAAACATCTAGAAAGAACTAGTATTATCTTTCTCGTTTCAATTTCCTAGTTAGCATGGAAGATAGGAGATGGAAGCGAATTAATTTTGGGCATGGAATCATGGATTAGGTGCAATAGAAGCTATAAATTCTTGAAAGAATTAAAGTTTTTACTTGATCATAAAAAAAAAATCTTTAGGAGATATATTATTTGTCTTTAGAGAATAAATTTTTAAAAGGAAGGATGGAAGGCTATTGAAGATTTTGGCCTTAGAGGGTAGTTAAAACATGAGCAAGAGGCATATAATCATCAACTCTTCATTAGAGAAATAAAACTCTATTTACATGGGGATGATATGGTATGTTCAAAAAGAAAATAATGGATGCTTCTTACATTGTTAAGTTAGGATATTCATCATTATTTGTTATTGATGTACAAGCAATCCTAGAGAGGTTCAATAAAAATTTGGAAACTGAAGGGACAACTAAACACAAAGCTCTTCTTTTGGATGGTTTTATCAAATAAAGTTTTAACCTAAGAAACTTTCTAGAGAAGATCATGTTAAGGGTTGAGCATTATTATGTTATGTAGGGAATACTAGTAGAGCATCTATACCATTGTAATTTCACATTGTAAGAATGGTCAACAACAAAAACCCTCCTTGAAGGCTCTAGATAATGGAGTGGTATCTACCTTTCAATGGGTTTCAAGGCATGGATGCGTTGACACTTACAATTGAATGATTCTCTAAAATTTGAAAAGTATTACAAATCCTCTCCTTTCACTATGCAAAAGAGTGATCATTAACATAAGTGGGGTACTCTAGAAAGAAAACCAATTTAATCTTGAATCATCACTAGGAATATTCTTCACAACATACTTATATGCTATTGACCGAGTTGAAATTTTGTTATTTTGAGTATATTGGTGGGAAACATAGTTACCGATCAAACGAGAAAGTGAAATGGTACCCATTTTTTCGAAGTAGCAAAAAATCACCGATTTTGAAAAGTGGTGATGCCAGAATACACCCTTTTTTTAAGCATATTTTTGGCACTTATGTATCAAGTATGAACATTTTTTTCGATGTTAGTAATTTTCATGCTGATTTTGAAAAGTGTTGATGCAGCATCAACACATTTTTTTAAATGTTAGTGATTTTCATGCTAATCGTGAATAGTGTTGATGCAATATCAACACATTTTTTTAGAGGGCTTATTTTTGACACTTTAAATTTTTTTATGTATCAAGTATGAACATTTTTTTTATTAGTGATTTTCATCTTGATTTTGAAAAGCGTTGATGAACATCAACATTTTTTGTTTAAAGGAACTAATTTTTACACTTTAAATTTTCGAATGAATAAAGTGTGGATAATTTTTTTTAAATGTTGGTGATTTTCATGTTAGTAATAAAACATAAAAATAAAGATAAAAAAA
>APFE030767179.1:62957-73616 GCA_000404065.3 Pinus taeda | reverse complement strand
TTTTTTTTTTACATGGTATGGTTTAATTTTTTACATTTTAGAGTTATTTTGATGATGATGGTTAACATCAAGTGAGACCAAATTTTGGTCTATCGGACCTAAAGAAATGAATTATTTAGTTTGATTTAAGATTTTATTCTTATGCTCAAAAAGCTTGGAGAGAAGCCTCCCGAACTCATTGTAATTTTGACAACGTAAAAGGCTAGGAAGGTCAGTGTTGTAACAAAGATTTTGAAACTGAGATCTAATGTGGTTATATGCAGGGCACTCTAAGAGGAAGTGATTTTCATCCTCGATGTTCATATTCTCACAAAGATGGCAGAACCTTTCTATCCATGGTGTTTTAGGAACTGCCCAACGAGTCGTTTCACTATGGAGCTCATGAGAGTTTGTTCTAATCTTGCTATATTAATTTTCTTCTTTGAGCTAGTTAAAACAGAGAGATACTTTTGATCTTCTAGGGTGGGGTTGATGACCTCCTTATAATATCTTAATTTTCTTTTAGCTGCTAAATATTTCTCATACCACATTTTTTCTTTGAACTTAGAAGTAACAATATTTTTAATGTTATTAATGTTTTGCAATGCAACATTCTCATCAATCTCCTAATGGTTTAACCAGGCCTGGGTGTCTTTATACCAACCTCGTTTGAGCTTTGGGTGGTTTTGGCTGGAATTTAAAGCTAGCTTAGGAAGTCTATGGTCTCCTATGTTATTAAGTTTGTGCTTGTACAACAAAAGCCTAGTCATAGCTAGGCTCTGAATTTGTCTACTCCTATATTGATACAAAAATATGGTTACAGAGAGGCAGAGGCCTCAAGAGTTCTAGCCCATGAGACGACATGCTTACAAAAGTCGCTTGAAAAACTGACCAGAAGACCTGCATGATGACTTGCTTTGAGACTTGAGATCACTGGACACTGTAACTTAAGACCGGGACATATTAAAGGGAACAACGCATCCGCTACCAAGACAGTGACCCATAAACAGATTGAACCAGGATAGTGACCATAGAAACAAGAGAATGCCGCCCACGCAGGGGAAACCGGTGAGTCAAAAATTAAAAACGACCTGGTTCTAAGAACTAAAAACATGAAATGACTATGTATCCATAAGGGATTGAGCGATTTCTTTCAGTAGTTGAACAAAAACCAAAAGGTGCGGACATGTTCAGTCTTCATGCGATGTTGGAGGCGATTCTTTGACAATGCAGCAACCGAATTGGTCTAGGTCTACAAACTCAAAGGGTTGGCCCTCTTTACTTGAAGGACCACCACCAGCAGGAGCGCTCGGACCGGCATGGAAGGTCGAATCCAGAGTGGCAGAGCCGCCTGAATCCTTTTTCTGAGTGGTCGCATTCTGTGTGGATTCAATCTGGTCTTCCATCCTTGGTTCCAAAGGATCCCCTGGCCTGATAGCCCTCGAACCCACATTATCCTCACACAACTCTACAGTGATGGATGCAATGAAGGTGGAATTACCCAGAGTGCAAGGGAAGCGGAAGCGAGCGGTATGAGAATTGGGATAGTGAGTGCGCACTTCGGTGAGGAACAACCCTCGACACCTGCCACAACTGCTTCTGGTTACAGGGTATCTGTCAAAATCGTAATACGAAGCTTTAGACGAAGGGTTCAAGGTTGTGGAGGAAGGCTAGCAGGAGACACGGCCTTGGGAGCTGCCTCTTCTGCAGCTCATCCTCGAGCGCAGTCTCGGCATTTTGAGGTACGCTGGAGGAACATAACAAACAACCTTAGAGGGGACTGGGAGGGGGCAACCGACGAGGATGCAGAAAGGATTGTTTGAAGCATGAAAGCCCTTGTAAGTGTCGACGCCTAGATATAGATACAGACCATACCCTGGACTATCGTCAACCTTGCTGAACCAACATAAGCGTAAGGGCGGAGTGAATAACAAGCAGAGCATCGTTACCGATATACTAACACACTAGCAAGAGGGAGTGAGCTGCGTTAATGCAGCATTTAAGTTGATGGGTTGAAACATTAATTCTAATTTCCTGCGATGCCGACTGGTGTTTGTGATGAGCCACGCGCCCATCCTTCTCGCCACCAACGTACAACACTCTTGATTATGCACCTGCATCCGGGGTCATGCTTTTTTTTTAATTACTTGTTGTTATTTTATTATTATTATTTTATTTTTATTTTTTTATGTATCTTTCTATATATAATATATATATATATATATATATTTGTAGGGTCCGTGTCGATGTTTGTCTAAGCAACACGATCCCCATTAATGTTGCAATTTGATAGTTGATTTTTAAATTTTTTCGTTATAAATGAATCGAGTCTGCCCCACAATGTGTTAATTTCATGGTTGGTCTTTAAAATTTCATTACAATGGGTTGAGCTCACCTACACTGCGTGTCAATTTTATAGTTGATATAAAAATAAAAAAAAATTCAATGTCTCAAGTTGTCTTAGGCTAAGATTTTAAAATCGTTATACATTTAAAATTTAAAAAGAATTACTTCTTGGTATAATAACTCTTTCATTCAGGGGTTCATTTTTAAAGTTTTTTAGTCATAAAATTTTTCACAATCTTTGGTTTTAATTGCATGGTTGAAAAACAATCAATATTTTAACGTGTTTTCTAAGCCATGATATTTTATCTTCAATGCTATGGTCGAAAACAATTACAATTTCAAGGTTTTTTTAGAGTCAAGATATTTTATCTTTAACAACATGGATGGAAATAGTTGTAATTATCAGGATTCGAGACATGATATTTTATCTTTAACATCATGTTCGAGAATTGTTGGAATTTTACAATTTTTCAAAGTCCGGATATTTTTCTCTTTAACTCCATAGCTAAAAAATGTCAATATTGTAACTTGATTTTTTTTGTTATTCCAAAATAAACAATTCTTTTTTAACGGTGTTTTTTTCATCTATTTTTTCAAAAAAATAAATGGTTTTTACTTCTATTTAAAAAAATGTTGAAAATTTACCCTAAAATAAAAACATCATTCTGGCATAAACAATTTTCATTTTTGAGTTGTTTTTTCATGTTTCTTTGGGGTTTTTGGGCTCAAGTACCCATTTTGAAGTAATAGTTCCCATTTCATTGGTAACTATGTTGGAATAGAATTTGATAGAGAGAAAGGGGCATTATACTCACCTATTAATTTTATATTGGGTTATGTTGTCACTGCCTTATCATCTTGGTTTGAACATGTAACTATGGCATCAAAAATAGATTATTATTATGGTATATGGAGATGATATAAAAGGTTTATTAAGGTATGGTTATGTTAAGTTATGAAAACAAAAGGATCAAAAATAGATTATTATTATGGTATATGGAGATGATATATAAGGTTTATTAAGGTATGGTTATGTTAAGTTATGAAAACAAAAGGACAAAATTTTGTTTTAAAAGAGATGGGCATTTATACATTGGCACTATGAATACAAGTATGGTTCAGTACTTTAGAAATAAACTTCAACATATAACCTGACAATGCCACGGTATACAACAAATGCATTTGTAGTTAATGATTCATGGGTTATTCATTGGATTAATACGATTGAAATTACATTAATATAATGTTTTGAATGGTATTGGAACAAGCAATATGGGATATTGTCGTGAGCTTGCACACATTTATCACCACCCAACACATGATATGTCTTGCATGGTATTATGTGATGGAAAAATTTTTAATCAATGATTGAGATTTTGTCTCGAGCCTGACGTGGCCTCTATATCGCCCATGTATTAACAAGAAAATAAAGTGTTGGCTTTGAAGCTCAATGGTCTTGGGAAGTTACCCCTACTCCTCTGAGAATTTGGTCATTTCGTAATATTAGTGGTAGTCTTTGACTCTACTCCAAATGTTGGTGAAATTATTTTGGCCTGGGGAATCAACCACTATTTAGAAAATACTTAAAAGCGAAACTATGTTATTAGAGAAGGTTAGTACTCATCTCAATATATTCTAATTGCATGCTCAAGGGTTTAAAACTAAATTGGCTCTAATGGTCATGTGTTTTACAACTTTTATATCCCCTTCTCTACTCTTGGTTTATTGAAAAGAAGGTTAAAATTTTATGGTGGCAAGGTTTTCATAATTATTTCTTTCATACTTGTATTTTTCATAAAGTTTTTTTTTTTACTACAATTATTGAATGTTTGGTAAGGAAAAAATTGTGAAATTTGTATCAGAATTTTTTCGTCCTTAAGTTGTCTTACTCTGAAATTTTTGGGTGAAAAAGAAAAGAGTTATACTACAAGACAGGTTGGTTGAAAAATATTTGAACTTGGTTGTTATAGTGTGTTGTAAAATATTGTTTATATGCTCTGTGAAGAACCATGTTCTTGCACGTAAGTAGGTTATGGTTTGACGATGATATGCTTAATAATAAAAAAAATATGATTTTGTTGTGCTTTACAAGCTTTGTTTGTTGGCAATATGTAGAAAATGTTGTGGTGATCAAATTCAATTTTGTTCTACCTAAGAGAAAAGCCTCATTCTTGAATGTAATTGGTTCATAGAATGAGTTAGCGTGGGAAAATAATTGTGCGAATACAAATTTGTTTTTAAAATATAATAATCCATAAGACTTCAATATGAAGTTTATCAGCCTTGAACTTTGAAGAATAGTATGACAAAAGTCTTGTCTTGAACCCTTAAAGTTTATCTTGTAGCTCACTCTTTGGAGATTGGTGTGATTTGGTTTGCAACTCTAGATTAAAAATGAATAATGTTGGAATGTTTTGAGGTTAGAAGATGGCTTTGTTATTTAGTCTTAACTGTTGATATAATTAGAGTTTCTAGCATTGGAAATTATTGAAAGTTTTGGGTTGTAAAGAGAAACCCTCTCTTTTAAAAAAAAATCACAATTAAAGGTTAATTAAAGGGCATTGTTGCATAACATTGATACATTCAAAATTCATATTGAGATAGTAAAAGGTTACGAGTTAATTTGGTAAATTTTGAGAATCCAAAGTCTTATTCAAATTAGTTGTATGAAATACATGTGGACTATTTATTTAGAAGGAAGGGCCTAAAAAAGGAATTAAATACACTTGATTGAAATAAAAGAACCCTGACTATATAAGGACCAAACAAACATTTATATATACCTATGTGTTGAACATCAACCAATGTTAAAGTGGCAACATAATTGTATCCTGTAGTTTCATGTTTGAATGACATGTTGTAAAAGGTTTAAAAGTATGTTGTATATGGTTCTTTATTACACATTATTATTCCCTCCTCTTTCATTTGTCAAATTTGAAAAATTCATTGGTGTTAATACTCGTAGTTTTCTTTCATTATCACCCTATTATTTTTCATTTAATTACATCTTTCCCTATTCATCCCTTTTATGATTTCATTTTTCATAATGAAGGTTTGGAAATCAAATGAAATACATAAATACTCTTGGTACTATTGGAAATTGCATTAGATAGCGATAAAATGAATTATGTGATATAGTTAAGTGGATAGACAAGGGTTTTGAAGGGTGAATGCTTTCAAGTGATGATACTTCTTTGTCATGCTTTCCTATATAACATCCCTATTTATGCTTAAATAATTACACATTCATCTAGGCCGTATTTAAAACATTTAACATAATTTGCAATTAGTTTATTGTTTTGTCTATGTTACTTCTTATGATTGATGTTTTGATTTGTATTTTTTTCCAAATGAACTTTTCAGCAGGAATAATAGAGGTAACAAAGGAGGATGGGGTAGAAGGCCTAATATAAATTGGGAAGAAAGTCGTAACCAAAGAATTCGATCCTAAATCCATTTTGATGCAAATTTAGAAGAATTTGACCAGATCATTTAAAGTATTCAAATTAACCTTGGCAATCAAGTTGCTCACCCCCCCCCCCCTCCTCCAACTCATCCAAACAATGAATTACAACCTCATCTAATCATCCTAGTATTGTTGATATATATGCCTCTCCTAAGTGACCTACATATGACAAATGGAATCATGAGCGTGTCCAACTTACTTATGGTGTTGTATTTTGGCTTTCTATTCCTATTCATGTCTCATCTACCCTGTTCTAAATAATTTGATCATGTAAATTGTCTCATTTTCCAGCTCTCTTAAAAAAAATCCATCCCTACAATCCTAAAGGACAAAGAAAAGGACCCCATGGCCAAACCCGATTCAGTCTCCACTAACTTTTTCTCTAGTTCTAAACCTCATACAACTAAAGATAGTGTGGAGGGAAAAGGGGAGATGTCATCCTGAGATTTATATCCAAAGACATGGTGACTTTTATTTATTTTCATTTTTAGACATTCGATGCATAATATTTTGGACATGACGATACTTAGCCATATTTTTGGAATCACAAGGATGATTTTATATGTGTGTTGGGCCACTGATTTGTCATAATTTCACCATTATTCACAGTCATCCTTTTAACCATTTGTGCCATTTTTTTCATCCGTTGCTTACTCCATTTTTCCCAAGATCTCGTAAACACATCATAAATAATTCCAACTCTCAAAATGGTTAATTTTCATACATTTTCTTTTCTTTTAATGAATTAATTAGGATTATGTTTGGTTTTACTAATGATAGTTTGGTCAGTTCAAGATTTTGTAGCTCACATCAATTTTCATAACTATCTCCATGGTTAAGGTAGTACACCACTCTAGAAGTAAATACAACACGTGAACTTGGTTTCTAGAAGCTACAATGATTTTGTTGGTCAAAGTCTACTGAGCTCGCACGTGTGAACCTCCAACATTAAATCAAAGGAAAAACACAGCCAGTTTTGACTAGTCCACTTTAAACACATTTTATAAGCAAATGAAAATAATGAAAAATGAAAACATAGGTTTTTTTAACATGAGCCCAATTAGTTTCCTTACAAGAGGTTTCCTAAAATTCGTTACCATTTGGGAGATTTTCCAGGTTCTTTGGAGCCATATTTTCCAAATTGCGTGAGCAAACAATGTGCCAATGTGTCAATTAACGACTAGTGAAGCAAACAGAGGTTGGAATGGACTGTGCTTCAAAAAATTCGTGGAAACGAGGTTTCCTTTCAGTTCTCTTTCTTATCCACAAGGATCTCAATGTATCTGTAATTTAAAAACTAAAAAAATACTTCAGCTACAAGCAAATGGCAGTCAGTGTATTAAGATTAGATTGTTGCTATCATTCTTGGAGGAAGGCTTTGTTTCAGATAATACAAACACTTTGTTTCATGGCGCAATTTTGAAGTGTCGATGATTTAATCTAGTGATTTAAAAATTCCAACTTCCTCACACTCAACAAGAGGCCCCCCCGTAGAATTGTGAGAGATAGCTTGGCATTCTCTGATTTTTTCCTTCAAGGTTGATTGTTTTGATTTAATTTTATGTCCATTCTATTCAGAAGTTCTAAGTTATTTTAGTGCTAATTAGTTTGATTTCTTGCATTTTTAATGAAATTTAGTGATTACTTGAAATGATCTAGTGAAGACTTTTGTTATTGCATTCTTTTGGCACTTGGTTGCCATTATACGATTCTTTAACATCTTGGCATCAAAAGTATTCCTCATCTTGACTCTCGTAGGAGTTTGTATATATATTTTTTTGTTGTCTCAGATTGCCTTTTAATTATTAATGCTTTGAGTTATCATTGTTCTATTCATTTATTTATTTGAATGCAATTTCAATTTCTTTATTCTTTTCATTATGATTTATTTCCTAAAATATCTATTTGAAAAATAAAAAATTTATAGAATAGAAAAATGATTTCTATATAAAGATCAAGGTCTCAACTTGGTTGTAAATTATCAAGGCTATAATCACATGGCTACATTCTCGGCTATCTTTTCTAGCTTAGCAAGATTTGAAAGTGTTGAACACGAAGTATTGGAACTTCTTGTCATGAATAAAATAGAGGATCTATCAATTAGAGATTACATAAGTCTCCATATTTTAGAGAGCTAGGTGATAAAGAGATCCAAGATTGAAAAAATATTTTAAAATGCCACAATTCTGTTAATTTTGGCAGCTAGGAGAAATTCCCTAGCTACATTTGTCTTTGAAATATTATTTCAAGAAGAAATTCTCTTTGGTCACCAAGTTGGCTTATATTGATTGAAATAATAATAATAATAATAATAATAATAATTTGAAACCTGTATAGGTTGGCTTTAATAGTTTCATGTCATCTTCCTCCAAGGGTTGTGACCTTAAGCAATATCAACAACTATAGAAACCCCATTGGGTTGGTCTCTAAAGTGCAATTCGGATGCGATTTTTGATCTGAGATTTTTCATTGGGTCCGAGGTTTTGATGGTTTCTCAATGATTCGAGTTGTGATCCATATGGTGTGGCTATATCTCTCTAAGGTGAGATCTATGGTGGGAGGATTACACATATCTATAGCTACAGGACTCTCGTCTCACTGCAATTGAATATGGATTATAGCATGGTTGTCTCTAGTATGATTACGAAGCTCTCACTCTAGACTCTCACATTACTATATTGCTTCAAGGTTTTGAGATTGTATCTCCGCATTATGTATGATCTCACCATTAAATCTGTATGATTCGTATAACATCTTAATACAAATTTATATGACATCTTTGTGTTTGGTCATGATGTAGGGCTCCTTTGTGGCATCGACATATAGATCCTCTGCATTATGAAATCATAGGTCTCGATTGATTCATGGTGTGGGCATTAATGTATACGAATCTTTTGCATCTCATAAATGGCATATTTGTATTACATATTAGCACCCTCTCCACTATAGTATAGTGTTATCCATGGTCTTGCTAGAGTGCATTGTTATGTATGGTCTTCGAAATATTATTTCAAGAAGAATTCTCTATGGTCACCAAGTTGGCTTCAATTGATTGAAAAAAAATAATAATAATTTGAAAATTGTATAGGTCGGCTTCAAATAGGTTTATGTCAGCTTCCTTTAATGGTCGTGACCCTTCGTCAATATCAACAACTATATAAATCCCATTGGCTTGATCTCTAAAGTGAAATTAGATGGGATTTTTCATATGAGATTTGAGGTGGGTCTAAGATTTTGATGGTTTCTCTATGATTTGAGTTGCGATCTATATGGTGCAGCTATATCTCTCTGAGGTGAGGTTTATGGTGGGAAGATTATGCATATCTATAGCTAAAGGACTCTCGTCTCACTACAATTTCATATGGATTCTAGCATGGTTAAAGTCTCTAATATGGTTACAGAGCTCTCGCTTTGGACTCTCGCATCACTATATTGCTTTAAGATTCTGATCTTGTATCTCTGCATTATGTATGATATCACTATTGTCTCTTCGTGATTTGTATGACATATTGATACATAGTTCTATGACATCTTTGTGTTTGGTCGTGATACAAAATCAAATGTAAGGGTCCTCTATGGCATCGACATACAAATCCTCAACATTATGAACTCACGGGTCTCGATTTATTCATGGTATGGGCATCAATCTATACAACTCTTTTGTGTCTCATAAATCATATATTTGTATTACATAATAGCACCCTATGTGCTACAATACAATCTTATCTATAGTATCGCTACAATGTATTGTTATGCATGGTCTCGCTTCTGTACAATATGTGCATGGTCTCATAACAGTATGATATATGTATGGCCTGGTTGGATGGCCGTCATGGCCTAGTTGGGATGGCCAGATGGCCTTGTTGGCATGTCCCGCATGGCCTGGTTGGATGTACCGCATGGCCTGATATCCCTGTTGGCATGTCCCGCATGGCCCAGTTGGCATGCCCAGATGGCATGACTCACATGACTAGTATGGGATGGCTCACATGGCCTGGTTGGGATGGCCTGCATGGCCCAATGACACAATTAGCATGGCCCAGTCATATCTCTCGCATGGCCTAGTGACACAGTTAGCATGGACCAGTGACACGGTTAGCATGGCTCGGTGGTATGGCCCGCATGTCTCAATGACATGGTTAACATGGCCCAGTGACATGGTTAGCATGGCCATCGATGGCTATCCTATATTCAAATTTTGATTATTCAAGGTTGAGTAACTATTGGGTCTTGAAAATGTCATTCATTTCCATTACATTTTCACTATTATTTCCATTATATCTCCTCCATTTCACCTCCATTTCACTACTATGCCACTACATTCATCCCACTTTCATTATCATTGGGCCAAATTTATGTTTTTCCAAACTTTATTAATTCTTAGCCTTTTTAAGTGAATTTGTGGTTAAAAATTAGAAAATAATGTGCATATGCTTATACCTAACAAGTGGGTTGAGATTGTTGACATGTGTAGGTTGAAAGAAGGCTTCTAGAAGACCCTTATGTGGCACTTTAAGGCCAAATTCGAATTTGAGTGAAAAGAATCATGGGATCATGAGGATATGTGTCACATCTCCTAATTGTATTGAAACTCTAAGAAGACATGTGTCTTATCAGTTCCTATTTTGATTAGGGCTCTAGAGGTAGAGGGAGAGATTCATGGACTCTCATTAGTGAGATGGCTTCTCATCTTTTTGTATAAATAGGAGATCTCTCTCCTTCATTTGTTAGCTTAGAGTTTAGGTCTTAGCTTGTTAGTTCTTAAGCTTGTTAGCTTATGAGATGGCTTTGGAAGCTTTAGAGAGCTTTGTTATACTTTGTAATTTTGAAGAATTTGAATAAAGCTTTGATGTTCTCAACATGGAAGG
>APFE030767179.1:7031-58853 GCA_000404065.3 Pinus taeda | reverse complement strand
AGGGAAACTTTTGAATATCTCAGACAGAAGCTAGGAGTTGTTGATGTATCATCTTGCTGTTAAATCTTATCAGTTTCAGAGAAAAATGGGTGTACGCGTGTTGGATAAGGTGTATCCGCGTACATACGCTGGTTTGTACAGAGAACGTCGCGTATATGGAGGCTTGATGGATATCAGAAGGACCAGGCTCTGGTTGAAGATATTCTGATGTGGGTCTAACAGAGACCATCCAGCATAGGTTCAGGGGGAGCAGATAATCTGCTAATAATACATTGTTGGCATTATTTTAGAAGCTTTTGGTTCGAGTTCATAGCTATTGTTGATTTCAGGTGGAAAAAAGGCAAAAGGCGAACAGAAGGAAATCTTGGTTGCTGATCTGAATGATGATTGACAGTTGTTGCTGCTATCAGTTGTTGATGACCATTTCATGTTTTAAATATTTGTCTCTATGTCATGTATCTCTTTCTTATATGGTGTCAAGGTTATGTAATGGCCTATTTTGGTTTCCCCACTATGCCTGGGATGAAGATGTAATGTATTTGGTCATCATATGTAAAATTCTGATGTATTCCACTCGGTTGGATGGATGATCCCCACTTGGTTGGGTGATGGATGTATGTCTTAAGTCCTTTGGTGATAGGAAGGTCTTGTACTTGTGCATAAGTCTTGGTTCTTCTTAAAGAACATCCTTTTGCAGATCTTGCCTACAGTAAGGGGGTGCATGGTCAGCACAGCAGGACAGAGATATCAGCATGTACTCAGGGGGAGCAGAACCCTTTTCCCTTGATGACAAAGGGGGAGAATGATCTTGGTGTTGCCATCAAGTCCAAAGGGGGAGATTGTTGGCATTATGGCATAGGTTTGGAGCTATGGCACAGGTGTTTTCCTTAATGGCAACCTTCTTTGGTATCAGATCCTAGTTCAGGCACTCAGAAAGTAGAAAAAGACATATACGCAGGTTCATGTAGACGAAGGCGCGTATACACGCGGGTTATACATTACAAAAGCACGTATATGTTGGGGATCATTCTTTTGGTCCATGGCAGTTAGATATTGGAACTTGAACCTATGTTTTGGACCATGGCGTCTCGTCAGATGTGTTGATCCCTAGTTTTGGGTTCATGGTATTGAAATGTTATGGTTTGACCATGGATGGGGAAGGCCTAAGGCTATAAAAAGAAAGGAGATCTTGTGACAAATCACCATCTGAATTATTATTGAAGATCTGAAAAAGTGCTAGAGCTGGTATATTGGGTGGTGATGCAGATCTGGATCTGAAGGGAGGAGGAACCTTAGCGCAAAAGGAAGGATAAGTTCTATTCATAGGTCATAATCTTTAAGCCTGAATGACAGTATCTTTGTATGATTTTGATCTGTTAGATGTGGCGCTTGTTTGATCTATAAGTCTAATAATCTGGGTTAATTAGTGATTGAATATCTGGAAGAGTGTGTTGTCCTTTATAGATCTGTACGCAGGTTCAGTAAGGCGAAGACGCGTATACACGCAGTTTTAGTGAAGTAAAGGGGCATATACGCAGGTTGTTCCATACACAGAAGCGTATGCACGCTAGTTTCAGGCTGTTGAAATAGCGTATATAATCTAAGTTGTGATCTAGCTGCTTCTGACTATTGCTGTTGTGTTCTGGGTTCTATTTTCTGGTATATGGTTTCTGGTACTGTGTTTTGGGTACAGCTGTAAGAAGAATATCTACTTGATTCAGATCTAATTTGTGAAAAGGAGATTGGTTGATTCTTGATGATTGTTTGATGGATCCAGTCTGAAAATTGATGAAACGTGGTCCCTGGAAGAAAGAGAAGGTTGTAGCCTTCTGTAGGCCAGCACCTACGTACTAGTATCTTGGCTAGTACAAGAGCTAAGGGGGTTGTAGCTCCCTTCCAGGAGAGCCTGGAAAATGAGAGAGGGTTGTAGCTCTCTGTAGCACCATCGCATTAACCTCTAGGAGCACTCTACTCCAATCATTGTGTTGTGACAAACTTATTCCTTCCAGGTAACAGATATAATCTTCGTCTCATGCCTTTTGTCTATCCTTTGGATCCTGTTAACTCTATGGCCCACTATGAAATGACACCACTAGTTTTCTCCATAGTCCTAAGTCCCACAGTGACATGGCCTCTTGACCATGTGTATATGATCCAAAATGGATACTAATTCAAGAAGAAAAGGTATTACATACTCATGTGTCGGAATGCCTATATTATTTAGTGCAATGGATCGAAAAGATTGCCAATAATATAGACATTTAACAATTCGAAAACATAACAATTCAACACATCAACACAGTAAATAATCAAGGAGTTCACCAGACCTCCTGGCTACATCTCTTGGTCCAGCATTCATGTCGACCTCTATATTATGTCTTCAAGAGCAGATTATTACAAGTGCGAGCTCAAACCAAGTCTCAACACAACAGTGACAAAAACAACATGGATTTAATCGAAATCCTCAAGTCTACAAGAGTACACAACCACTTCCTCTTGCTCTAAGTCTTCTACTTTCTCTTCTACTCCCCTTATTCCCCTCTTTGTCTGCCATAGAGTGGTTTTTAAGCCTCTCGGCCCTGTCTGTTCACCTTCCCTCTTTGGGCTCTCTGTCTTCCTCCTCTGTTTGTTCACCTCCCTTTCGGCATTGGACACGTCTTGTTAAGACAAAACACTTTAGGCACAAGAACTCCTTTCAAAAACGGAAGGATCGGCGAGCGTCGAGAAACCAACCATTCGGTCTTCCTCCACACAAATCTCCGATATAATGCATATTTGGTCTATATACGATATTATCGAAATACAAAGAAATACATAGAAATCCCGACAACAAAACTGATTATCAGAACTCAAAATATATAAAGCCACATATATAAACCCTTTCGGGTTTGGCTTTATCACATGTCACATTGGCCCTTTGTATTTTGATTTTATAATGGAAATACACCAAAACACAGAAGAACATGACAAAACACCGCATATCAAATTTCAAATTTTATAGTGTCGCATCTATAACCCTGTCGAGTCTGCCTATATCGCTATCACAAGTCGCATAGGCTATGGGTCTTCGCCCCTTTATACGTGGTCCTAATCCCACTTCGCTGATTGCATACACCGATCATTGTTGGCACCATTGGCATATCGCACTTCGCACGACCCATGGTCTATTTGGCATCACCCCTTTGATATATTGTGATGTGATATTGCGATGCGATAGTCGCAGTCGCATATTGTTGTGTCTCCGGGCCCGCAGTAAGTCCTTCCCTTTTAAACCTACGATGCGATATATGTGGTCTCCACCATTAATCTGTGCGCCGATCTGACAGTCCACATTATATCACTGGATCGCAGTCACAACTCACTCAGGGTTAGCACCGACCTCCTCTGATGTGATCTGCCAATTTGATTTGGACCGTTGATCGGCCCGATTTGACGACTCCTATGCAGCAGCATTTGAACCTCTGATAAGCTCTGCTTTTGCCATTCCTTAATGTTTTTATCTGCGAGAATGTTTTCCAATAGTTTAATATATATGAAGACTTACATTTTCAGAGGGTTTAAGATCCATTTTGGATCACGTCGTCCCACTAAAAAGCTTTTGGACAACCAAAAGTTGGTTTTAGCATTCGAGCAAGTGAGGATACTGCTCCTTCACTTGTCTAACTCCTATCCATCGTGCTTTGTTTGGATTTGAACCTTTGAGTCCTACTCTCAGGTACTCAACATCCCCTTGACGCATAGTTCTTACCTTCCTACCCAAAACGATGTCCTCCTGTAACTCATTTAGATACTCAGGCAACAAATCCCCAATAGAAGGCAACTGACTTTGCTCTTCAGGATCGCCAATCAATGAAGGTTCATACAATCTCAAGTTTTTTGCATTAACGATTGAATAGATCTGCATATAAGCTGGCAAATCAAGATGAAAAGCATTTTCACCAATTTTATCAAGTATCTTGAAATGTCCATACCTTATTGGTTTTAGCTTCTTACCTTCACCTTGCATTCTGTCTTTGCTAATGTGCATCCAGACTTGATCACCAACTTGAAAACTATGCTCAACTCGATGCTTGTCATGTCTTGCCTTGTACTTGGCTTGACTCTTTTCCATCTATTCCTGTACTACCTGGTGTATTTCCTGGATTTTTTCAATGAACGTGGTTGCTTTGTCCACATCACTATGTCCATTAACTACTATGTCTTTACCAAAGACAAAATCCAAGGGAGACTTTCGTATAAAACCAAAACAAGTCTCAAAAGGAGATCTCTGAGTAGAAGAGTGCTTGGAAAGATTGTAAGCATGCTACACATAACACAAATTCTCATCCAAAGCTTGGGATGATTGCTGCAATAGCCTCTGAGCAACTGGATCACTGTCCTATTGACCACTTTTATCTAACCATCTGTTTGTGGAGAAAATGTTGTGCTCTTCTTCAACCTGGTGTCCATAAACTCCCATAAACTTGACCAAAACTTCCCAACAAATCGAGAATCTCGATCAAATACAATAGAATTGGGTAACCCAAAATGAACCCATACATTCTGAAAGAACAACTTTGATGTTTGTTCAGTTGTAACCTGCTTGTTACATGGTATCAAAATACACATTTTACTGAACCTATCCACAACAACATACAAATAATCATGACTTTCCTAGATTTTGGAAATCCCCCAACAAAATTCATGGAAACACTTTCCCAAGGACGAGAAGGAATTGGAAGTGGAGTGTACAGACCTAATTTCCTATTATTGGGCTTGCTTGTAGCACACATAGTACACCCTTTGATATTTCTAGAAACTGTCTCATGCATTCTTGGCCAATAACAGAACCTTTGCAATGATGCAACTATTTTACTTACACCAAAATGACCTGATATGAGAGAAGTATGTGCTTCTTGAATTATGTTAACTCTTTCAGTTTGTGGAATGCATAACTTTCCCAAATGATATAAGAGTTGGTACTTTACATAATAATCCAATTCTTCTACTTGCTTTCCATGACTTAAAGTTGCATATACATCTTTAAAATCTACATCTTGAGCATATTCTTCAATGTAACTTTCATGCACTTTCGTGCATTACTGAGTTATGCTTAAGTATAGTAGATGCATTTATGATTGGTCTTGATAACATGTCTGCAACCTTATTGTGTATGCCCTTATTATATCTGATGACAAGATGAAATTGCTATAGAAAACGCATCCACCTATAATGTCTTGATTTCTGCAATTTAGTTTGTGAGTGCAAATATTGAAGTGGTTGATGATCTGTAAATATGATTTTTTCTTTACCCATTAGGTAATGTTTCCACTTTTTCACACTTTGTACTAATGCATACAAGTATTTATCATATGTGGGATAATTAACTACTGTAGAAGTAAATGTCTCAGAATGATAGCATATGGGTTTTCCGTGTTGCATCAACACTGCTCCCATGGCATAGTCACTGGAATCTGTCTGAATCTCAAATGGATGTTGAAGATCTGGCTGTGCTAGTACTGGTTTTGTACTAATTTTCTCTTTTAAGGTGTTGAAGGCTTTTTTTTGTTTGCCTCCCCACTTAAACACCTATTTGAAACCTGTTAAAGCATGTAATGGAGCTGCAATCAAAGAAAAGTTAGCAATAAACTTTCTCCAGTATTGTGTTGCCCCTAGGAAACTCCTAACCTCTATAGAATATTTGGGTTTAGGCCAGTTCACAATGACTTAAACCTTAGAGGAGTCTATCTTCAATTCACCACCCCCTACAATATAACCCAAATAATTTAAAGATGTTCTGCCAAATTCACATTTTGACAGTTTTACATAGATATTTTCTCTTTTTAAAACATCTAAAGTCCATTTTACATGCTTTACATGGTCTTCCCATGTCTTACTAAAAACAAGAATGTCATCTAAATAAACAATTACAAAGTCATCAATAAATGGTCTGAGTACATCATTCATAACTCTCATAAATGTAGTAGGAGCATTAGTTAAGCCAAAAGGCATAACCGACCATTCATAAAGTCCTTGCTTTGTCTATAAAGCAGTCTTCCATGCATCCTATTCTACAACTCTGACCTGATGATAACCACTTCACAAGTCTAACTTAGAAAAGCAAACTGCTTCTTTCAATTGATCTAATAAATCACCAATATGAGGAAAAGGATAACGATTCTTGATCGTTATTTTATTTATTGCTCTATAATCAATGCACATTCTCCACAAACCATATTTCTTTCTCACCAGCACGATTGGAGATCCACATGGTGATGTGCTTGGGTGTATAAACCCTTTATCAAGAAACTCTTGTACCTGCTTCTTTATCTCTACATTATCTAAAGTTGACAACCTATACATTCCAATGTTAGGTAATGGTGCATCTTGCTGCAAACAAATAACATGTACTATTTCTTGCTTGGGTGGCAAACCTTTTGGTTCTTGAAATAGAACATCATACTCTAAAACAACTTTAAATAAATCAGCTTTCTGTTTAGAATCACAGCCTTCAAATGCATTGGATTTTTCAGGATCCTTTGCCTTTACAACCATTAGTAAAAATTGCTTACTTGAATTCACAATTCTTTTCATATTCCCTGAGTTTATGAGAGAATAGTTACCTTTGAGTTTATGAGCTCTTACAATGTATTCTATTCCATTTTTAGTGAGTTGATACTTATTCTCAGCTCTATAGAAAATAGCTTTCCTATCATACAAGTATGGACTTCCCAAAACAATACCACATATATCCAATGGAACTATATCTAATTCGACCTCATCTAGAAATGTTGATCCAATAGCAAACCTAAGTTTACATTGTCTCGTTACTTGTAGCTTTGTTTTATCACACACCCAACCTAATGGATATGGCTTCTGATGAGGTTTTGTTTCTAATCTCAAATTCTTTACAATTGTTTCAGAAATCAAATTTACTTGTGATCCACTATCAAACAAAGTATTAATCTTATTGTGCTTGGAAATTACTCTAATACAAAAAAGCTCATTTCTTTCCCTCTCATTATTTTCATTATCAACAGATTGTGCAAAATTACTTGTGGATGCTTCATAATCTTTAACTTTAACACCTATGGCCGTAATTGTTGTTTCATCGCCTGAATTTGATCCCAAGTCCTACTGAATAGCAGCAGCATTCTTTTTCTTCTTACCACCGAATTTCTTAGGTTTCCATTCTGGATGCAAAGATTAGAAGTGTGCCTCATCGTGTCCTTCTTTCATGCAATGAGTGCATGAAGGTTTATCCTTCTCTACAGTGTTTTCTTTCCTCTCCTTCCATTTCAGTTTCTTCTTTCCTTTCTCTTGCTTACAGAATATTTAGATGATCCCCCAACCTCTGGGTTTACATTCTTACCTCTAGCTTCTAGATGTGTGGCTTGAACGGATACATCATCTAAGCTAGTGAGATTAAACATGAGAATAGTATGCTTTAAATAGCTATGAAGACCATCTATATACTTCAATAAAGTCTCAGGTGAGTCTAATGATATACCTAGAGTTAAAGCTCTCTTTTTGAATTCCTGAGTATAACTCTGTACACTTTGACCCTTCCTCTGATGAAGATTTTGCCAACTCATCATTGCCTGTTGCATGTAAGCTAAAGGATAGAATTGCTTTTTTATAGTAGAAACAAATCCATTCCAAGTAGAAATGATTTTACCATGTTTTTGCAGATCAGCTTGTGTCTTGCCTTCCCACCATACTAGTGCAGTTCCTCCAAGTTGAAGGCTAGCCAACTGAATCTTCTTCCTTTCTGAATCAACATTCTGCACCATGCAATATACATCAATTTGTCTTATCCAATTATCTAGATTTTCTGCATTGAGTTCTCCATCATAAATTGGCAAATCAAACTTCACACCTAATTTGATTAAGGAAGTTTTCTTCTTCTTCTTAGAAGAGCTAGTGTTATGCAAAGAAGATGACGAGGATGATGAATGTGATGATGGAGGAGATGGTGGAGGAGGAATTTCCTCTTTCCTCTTGCCTTCTGGAGGGGCAACTAGAAAAGGTCCCTCTACTCCTTTGTCTGGTTTGTGTGTTGCAACGCTTTCACCTCGACCCTTCTTAAACTCCAGATACATCTCTTCCACCATGGCTTGGAGTGTCTTTAAACTTTATATAAATTGAGATTCTGATCCCAATGGAGCTTCTTCTACCATTCTCCTCTGAGAGTAGACTCTTCCAATCTCTGGATTAGCCTCAACAAGTTTTCCTTCTCCTAGTCTAAGCTTTAATCTAGTCAGCATTCAAAATCCAGCACAAGCTTGTCTAACCTTAATAAAACCAAAACCAAATGCTCTGATACCACTTGATCCGAAATGGATACTAAATCAAGAAGAAAAGGTATTACAGACTCATGTGTAGGAATTCCTATATTATTTAGTGCAATGGATCGAAATGATTGTGAATAATACAGACATTTAACAATTGGAAAACATAACAATTCAACACATCAACATAGTAAATAATCAAGGAGTTCTCCAAACTTCCTGGCTACTTCTCCTACTCCAACTTTCAGTGTTGACCTCTATATTATGTCTTCAAGAGTAGATTATTACAAGTTTGAGCTCAAATTGAGTCTCAACACAACAGTGACAAAAACAACAGGGATTTACTCAAAATCCTCAAGTATATAAGAGTACACAACCACTTCCTCTTGCTCTGTGTCTTCTGCTTTCTCTTCTACTCCCCTTCTTCCTCTCTTTGTCTACCATAGAGTGGTTTTTAAGCCTCTCGGCCCTATCTATTCGCCTTCCCTCTTCATGCTCTCTATCTTCCTCTACTGTCTGTTCACCTCCCTTTCAGCGTTGGACACGTCTTGTTAAGACAAAACGCTTAAGGCACAAGAACTCCTTTCAGAAATGGAAGGATCAGCGGGCACGATGAAACCGACCGTTTGGTCTTCCTCCACACAAATCCACGATATAACACATATTTGGTCTATTGAAATACAAAGAAATACATATAAATATAGAGAAATCACGACAACAAAATTGATTATCATAACTCAAAATATATAAAGCCACATATATAAACCCTTTCAGGTATGGCTTTATCGCATGTCGCATTGGCCCTTTGTATTTTGATTTTATATCGGAAATACACCAAAACACAGAAAAACCTGACAAAATGCCGCATATCGGATTTCAAATTTTATAGTGCCACATATATAACCCTGTCAAGTCTGCCTGTATCGCTATTGCAAGTCACATAGGCTATGGGTTTTCACCCCTTTGTACGTGGTCCTGATCCAACTTCGCTGATTGCTGATCAACACCATCAGCATATCGCACTTCGCACATCTCGTGGTCCATTTGGCATCACCCCTTTTATATATTGCGATGCGATAGTCGCAGTCGCATATCGTTGTGTCTCCGAGCCCACAGTAAGTCCTTCCCTTTTAAACCTGCGATGTGATATACATGGTCTCTGTCGTTGATTTATGTGTCGATCCTACGATCCACGTTATATCGCTGGATCACAGTCACAACTCACTCAGGGTTAGTGCCGATATGCCCTGCTAACCTCCATCAATGCGATATCGCTGACCTCCTCCATTGTGATCTGTCGATTTGATCTAGAACGTTGATCGGCCTGATCTAACGGCTCCTGTGCAGCAGCATTTGAACCTCTGATAAGCTCTGCTTTTGCCATTCCTTAGTGTTTTTCTCTGCAAGAATGTTTTCCAATAGTTTAATATATATGAAGACTTACATTTTTAGAGGGTTTAAGATCCATTTTGGATCAGTGTCACCACATTAGTTTCACATGGTGACCCCATGCCAAGTGGCACCACCAATCACTGCCAGGTGTCACCTAGGTGCCACATCATCCTAGCCTTCATGTAACCCACTCATACTACATCTTGTTGGCATCAGGGTGACATCATCCCACCATGTGGCATTCCCTGAGGTTTCTATGTGTCATCCAAAAATTGTCCATATGTTCCTTCAAAGGGTCATATCTACATGTCATGTGTCATCTAGTCAATGTGCCACATCAGCATCTTTTCCACTTCGTCAATACATGTCATCCATTTCTGACATGGCATACACCACTATATCTTAAGTCAAGGGTCCCACTACATCCCAATCCTCCATGCAACAATGATTTCCCATTTAAGTATGGAGAGGAATTTCTGTCGTGCCCTCTATAGAAAACACCAACGTGCCAACTTAAAAAACCCCACTGTCACACCTTTGTCCCTATAATACTAGTGTAGCCCCCTTATTGTATTATTAGTGTAGCCCCTTTTATTATTGTTGTTTTTCCCCTTAGAAGCCCAATATTTTTATTTTTGTGCCCTTACATTATTATTGTTATGCAAGCTCTAATTATATTATGACCCCTTAGACTCCTATATATACCACATAGGTCTTTTCATTTGTATAATCCAAGAATTGTTCATTTATGTGAAATAAAGGAGGTTCCCCCCTTGAAGAGGCTACTTCTCAAGTAATTTATTTATCTTTTCTTCTATTTTGTGAGTTGATTGCGTAACATTTGGTATTAGAGCTTTAGTTTCTAGGGATTTTCTACTTCAAACACGTCATCTTGGTATTTTATTTATAAATTTTCTTCTATGAGGCTTCAGAAGCTTAAATTTCAACCCATGGAGCCGAAATCCTAGTGAACTTCATGTAAAAATTTCAGATCTTGGTTCGCTATATTTTCTGAAATATGATCTGAAGAAGTTAGGGTTTTTAAAGGTTCCGGAATTTAATCTCAAATGGGTGACCTAGGGAAAATCGTCATTACTTTCACTCTAAGCATTAGATTTGAATTTTGTAAAAATTGACTAAAATTGCACAGACTGTATTTTTTATTGTATCGTTTTTAAGGTTGAATATTGAAACAGAGTCACATGGCACTCCTTACAAATTTTATCTACTGAACCAGTCTATAATTAGGCCATTGTGGGAGATTGGGCATAGCTTTTTCTTGAAGAATCCAATCTTGGTCAGACTAGTGGAATTGGAAATAAGACTCATGGAGCTACAACAGGACAAAATTTAAGACCTTGGATATCCTAAATTATAGATATATAAAATTTCAATATCGAGATCCTAAAAATAAAGAAAAATATGTATATTTTGTAAGAATTTGCATAAATTTTGTTTGAAAAATCAGTTTGAAGTGATTGAGAGGGATTAGTGAAGCATAAATACGTTGTTTAATTTTGAAATTCCTCAAAACAAAAAAAATGGACACGCCTAGTAAGAAACCATAGAGCTATACTATGATGCATGAAGAAGAGGAATAAATACAACATGATATATCAAAATTATGTGACCAAGTGCAACAAATTTCACTCTCGAAAAGAGTAACCAAAATGAAATGGAAGCTAAAATGGATGGTTTGAAGAATGGTTTAAAATCACACATGGAAGGTTTGAAGGATGGATTAAAATCAGACATGGAAGCTAAGATGGATGATTTGAAGGAAGGTTTGACAAAGTTGCTACAAGAAATGCTTCATACTGGTAAAAAGCTATTCCATCAAAATCATATGAGAACAAAAGGAATGTTAATCATGATTTTAGAGACTCTAACTTTGGATTGAATACCCACCACATTCCAAAAATCTATATGAGGAAGTTTGATGGTAAGGATCCGATAACATGGATACTACACATGGAGCAATTTTTTGATACACATGATGTGAAACACACACAAAAGGTACACATTGCATATTTACACTTAGAACCCAATTAATTTGTATGGTATTTATGACTTTGTTCTCCTAAACCGATTGTCACTTGGTCAATTTTTACAGAAGAAATGATAGCACATTATGAGGATACAAAGAGAAACACCTTGTTTATCCTATTGATAAATCTAGAAAAAAAATTGTTCAATGGCAGAGCACATTGAGGACTTCCAAAAGAAGAATATCAGGGTAATTGATATTGCAGAGGAGCATAGGATTGATGTATTCATAGGGACTTTGAAAGATAACATCCAACATGAGGTTCACCTTTGGGAACCTAATTCATTGGAGAAGACATTCAGGGTGGAAAGAAAAGTTGAAAGCAAAATTATGGAAACAAGCTCATAACTATAAAGATGGAAGTGTTGTTACTCCTAGCCTTTCACAACCTTCAAGGTTGACACCACAACAATTAGACAATAAAATAGGATTTGTTACAGTTGTGATAGAAAATACACTAAAGGCCATAAGTGTGCTGAGAATAAATTATTTTACATAGATTGTGAAGAGGAGAATGAAAAGGAACAAGAAACATCAAAAGAAGATGATATAAACCAAGAACCAACCCCGGAGAAAGGAGAAATGAATCCTACCATACATTGTAATGCTTTGGTGGGAATTACCACTCCTCAACTCTCAAGATAGAAGTATATATAAAGAAGAAAAATGTAATAGTGTTGATTGATTCAGGTAGTACCCATAATTTTTTTCATTGTAAGATAGCCAAGGAATTGAATTGCCTTCTATATCCAGTAGCAAAGTGTCAAGTGATGGTTGACAATGGAGGAACTATAAATTGCTCAGGAAAGTGCCATAATATAAAGCTAACCATGGGGGAATATGTATTGAATATTCCAATGATTTACATTCCAATGGGTGGTGTTGATGTCACTATTAGGAGTCCAATGGTTACTATCTTTGGGACCATAGCTTTTAATTTTCAAGAACTCTTCTTGAAGTTTTTTTGGGAAGGAAAGGAAATTGAATTAAGGGGTATCACAGGGAAACCATAGAAGATAATCATATCTAATAGCATGAAAATTATTTTCAAGAAAGAACATTGGGGTGTAATTGCACTGTTATGCTCACTAGAGATTCAAACATTGAAATCATCTATCTCTCTAGATCTCCAAAGAGTTTTGGACAATCATTCCAAGGTATTTCAGACCATAAAAGTCCTCCCAACTATTCGTGATTATGATCATGCTATTCACTTGATGCCAGGAAGTGTTCTTACAAACATCATGCCTTACACATATCGCTATGCCCAAAAGAGTGAAATTGAACACATGGTTGCAAAAATGCTAGAGGTTGGTATATTTCAACCTAGTCAAATTTCATTCTCTGCACCAGTAGTATTGGTGCACAAGAAGGATGGATCATGGCGTATGTGTCCGGATTATAGGGAGCTCAGATTCTTGCTCGAATTGGGCCTATGGCATATTAGCTAGCTTTTCCTCACCACATACGTGTTCATAACATGCTTTGTGTTTCATTATTGAAAAGTATATATATTTATGATATTATACATATCATTGATTGGTAGAATATACAGGTCAATAATTATAAAATGTGTATTTGTAGTACTATTATAAAATTTGTTAGTGATAAAGATTAATAGTGTTTTGATGATTGTGGATATAGGTCGAACTAGACGAAGAGTTTTTGGTCAAACCCTTACGTATACTCAATCAGAGAGAAGTAATAATGTGGAAGTGAGCTATCACCCAGGTTAAAGTGCAGTGGAGGTACTTTAGCCTCGAAGAGGCAACCTGGTAGGATGAAAAAATTATGAAGGAAGCATACCCAAGCCTGTTCTAAGGTTGTGAAAACACTAGGACAATGTTTTACTCAAGGAAGGGAAGATGTAGCATCCTCTAGTAGCTTGTAAATATTATTTTACTGCAGTTAAAGACATCATGTTACTTTGCAGACCATGTAAAGTTCAAATAATAACTAGGAAATATTTAGTTTTATTATGAAATATATGAATGCTTACGCAAGGAGTATGAGGAAAACCACATGGGAGGGTAAGGTTAAATGAGACTCGCTTGTCACGGTAGTTGGACAGTTATGGGTTAGGTGGTTACCTGCTCAAACTTCTCCTTGAGAAAAAAAATGTTCTCAAATAAGGAAACCAAGAGAGTACAATGAACCTAAGGTTACCTGAAGGAGAAGAACTGCAAGAGTTGAGAAGAACTACCAAAGAGAGACGGATTTCATGTTGGTTAGTCAGAGGAATGCTCTTGAGTTTGGAAATTTTCTTGGCTACTTCTGGTTGGGACCAAACAGTCACTAGATATTCGTTGTGTGTAGCATTGTTTAAGGAAAACACCTAGCATGTGAGGATAGCTTGGGGGGGGGAGATGCGGTATTCAGACTGATCTTGTTGGTAGGGAAGATCCTTCTCTCTCATGTGGTTATGACCACTTGTGTAAGCTAATTCTAAATAGAATAGATAAGTACTTCACTAGTTTGTTTAATGCTTAAGATTGTGTTGAAAATAATGTTCTAGTAATTATTAGGATAAATCATTAATGAAGTGATGTGTTGGGTATTTAAATTTTGTTGAATTGTTAGAAAAAAAGATTAAATGCAGAGTAATCTTCTTTGGTAAGTTTAACTATCTCCTATCGTAGAGTCCCAATAGTAACAAGAAAACCTATCGAAAACATAGTTTTGTTGGGGTCAAATTTTATAAAAAAAACTTAAAGAAAGAAAGGTCGAATGATAGAAAGACAAAACACTATAGAAAATGGAAGGTTTGGGAATTGTAAGTGTACGTTCGGGTAGACTCTAACTAAGGAAGAGGGGATAGTTTCCATAGTATAACCCTAGTTAAGGATTGGGGTCCTGTTATAAAGAAAATTGGGAAGAAAATTGGGTTAGTTCTTGGGCCAATCATTCACAATAGTCCAAGAATAGTCCCTTAAACCTCCCTGGATTACCTAACTAAATTTCAGACCATCGGTAAACATACAGTAACAGTCACTCTGTGTTTGGTTCAATCTGCAGAACTAGAGAAATTCAAAAAGAAACCATTCCTATGAACACAACAATAAGTAATAAGAAAAACATTTACTTATACCATTTCATGAAGAAATAACATGCAAGAGTTTGAGGTTAACCTGAATTATTTATACAAATGTATATTTAAACAGAGAACAAATGCACTAGAAAGTTTGACAAATACTACAAAAAAAGATAAAAATGAGTAATAATCATAACGAGTAATAGAACCCTATAACAAACCCTAAAGAAAAATAATAATTATACTGCAAGTTGTTCCACATTTAAGTTCTCAAAGCAAACTACATCACCCACAGATAAAATTAACACTAATAGAATTTATATCAAACTATTAAATAAAATCCTAGGTAGAGTAAGCTTGGTGGCCTAATAAAGTATGGTCACACCATATATCGTGCCAAACAAATCAGATTTGTACATTTAAATAAGTAGGCCATAGCCAGTCCTAGATAAGAAGTTAGCATTTCCATTCTAAAACTATCCTTCAAGCTTACAAGCCCTAACTATTACTCTCTCTAGAGTAATTAACTCATAGCGCTAAAAGTGCTACTGGATGTGTGATATATGGAATAAACCATACTCAGGGAATGTTGAATGACTAACATGTAAGGGGAAATAACTATGAGTCAATGTGACCTGCATTTCTATAACTATTAACAACACTCACAACTGAACATAAATGTCACCTATTAACATCATCAAGCAAAATTCACCATAAGTTTGGTGGGTTCACTGGTAATTAATGTAAAGAACAAGAAAAAGAAGTAAATTTATATAAAAATATCCATTACCTATGTATAGGGAAGGAAAATCCCATGCAAGCCCTACAACTGAAAAACAAAAACGAGTATAAAAGAAGAATTTGTATAAAGGCACATAGTCAATAAATTGAATTAGGGAATGTAACAAAGAGGCAAGGAGAGAAAGGTTGAGAAATGGAGTGAAGCGCTAGTGTTGCATTCAACTGCTTGGGACCCTATGCAAGTCCTTGGCCCTTCTGTTTGGGATTTAGCCTCTTTTTCATGTCTCCTGCTTTGGTTCATTGGGTGGGGAGCTATACTCATTAGGCAGAGGCATTGTCAGTTTGATGAAGCCTTCTCGAAGCCCACTTTTGCTCCACCTAGGTAGTGTTGTCTTCCTCAATGATGGAGCTTGCCCTGGCAGAGCTGCTACTTACGGAGATTGTGACCTTCAATGTTTTGGTTTCTTAAGTTTCGAAGTTCAGTAATCAGGGAGAGTCAAATTTTGTGAAGAAGGTGGAGGATATCCCTAAGATAGAGATTTGTGCCCCTCAGGCCCGCTCTTGCACCCTACAACTGGCTGATAGGGGTCTCATTAGCTAGCTCATGGGCCTTTGGCCGTCCCTTAGGATGGTAAAATCCTGGATCGAGAATAACTGGAAGCCTCTTATTAAAGGATAGCTTATCTCCTCCTTCTGTGGAAAAGGCTTCTATAATTTTTACTTTGAGAATAGGCTGGATAGAGATTTAGTGTTCAAGAGTGGTCCCTACTTTATAGGGGCCTATGGGTTGTATCTGGATCGATGGATTCTTAGCTTCAACCCGGAATGTTATGTTCCATTCTTGGTTCTGGTCTGGGTGAAGTTTCCTTACCTCCCCCTTCACTGTTGGAATGATGTGACTTTCAAGCTCATTGGGAACTCCTTAGGGAAGTACATTGATAGTTCAGGGCCAAAATATGGCCTCTTATCTTGTGCTAGGATTTGTGTGGAGGTGGACTTAGAGAAAGGCCTCCCAGCAGCTTTCAATATATGCATGGATAGTTGGAAGCATGTGCAGAAAGTCGACTATGACCAACTGCCCTTTAAATGAAAATTGTGCCATGATTATGGGCACTTTGCTAAGGGTTGTCCAAAAGGTTTGGATTATTCAAATAAGAAGTTGGGGGATCCTAAAGAGAATTGGAAGCAGGTTAAATAGAGGAAGCACTCGAAGCATTCGATCCCCGAAGGCACCCTTGGCTCTGTTCCGATCTCTAAGGATGTTGGTCCTGCCCAATCTCTAATGATCTCTAAGGATGGGAGGTTTTGGTTTGGTGTCGGAGAATCATTTTGGTGTTTTGGGCTTTGATACAGAGGCTGAATGTTCTGTCCCCCTCCCCCCCTCCCTCCTCTTAGGAGGTCCTAGCCTGTCATTCAACACCCTAGGCTCAGGCCCCAAAAATTCATAAAGTTGTGAGCTCTAGCCCGAACAATGATAGTAGTTCCAAAGAATCCTCGGAAGAAGAGGAGGACATGGAGGGATTCCTTACATCAAGGGAATGTTTAGGGCCATATGTGCAACATATTTTTGTAGATGAAAGACCAAAAAAGTGCAAGGACAAAGAAACCAGAAATAAAAGGGAAAAAATTAGGACAAAAAACAAATAAGGAAGTCAATAGGGAAAAAACCAAAAAAATACAAAGAGTTGGGAGTCCAATACACTATCCCTCGTCAGCTTGCAAGAGCAAGGAACAAAGGAGGGGGGCGAAAGGAAATAATATGGACCTTGGTAAGGGGGCGAGGAACATAAAAAAGTGATAAATGAATATAATCTCCTAGAATTGTAGGGGACTGGGATGAGTAAAAAGAATAATGGAAGTGAAATCCATAATCTAAAAGGAAAGACCAGATGTAACCCTCATTCAAGAGACCAAGCTATATGAGCAGACTCTCCACTTAATCCAAAATAAGATTTGGAGTCGCAAAAATCTAGAAATAGTTAGTTCGAGAGGAGCATCAGGAGGCTTGTGCACGATGTGGAACCCTGCGAAATAGCAATTGGTAAGTTCTCTAAAAAATAATCATTAGATTTTAACTTATTTTAATATAATAGAAAAACAACAATCCATCACAGTGATCAATTTTTACATGCCCACTCATTTCCAAGAAAAGCAAGATTGTTGGAAATCCCTAATGCAGTTAAAGGGTGCAAAGTATGGACATAATTGTATTCTCGGAGGATATTTCAATACAAAAATGGGCAGCCATGAAAAAAGAGGGGGCTCCACTATTCGTGACGCCATCTAGGAGCATATGTAAGATATCATATTAACTTTGAACCTCTTTGATGTTAAGCCCCATAAATTTTTGTATACTTGGACCAATAAAAGAGTAGGAGTGAGCCATATTGCAACCTGACTAGACCGTTTTCTAGTCGCTGACAATATCCTAATCCTAAATTTCTGCCTCAAATCCTCTATTCTACCGTGGTCCTAATCAGATCATCGACAGATCAGTCTTATAATCTCCCAGCCCTTAGATCTGGGCCCTATCCCCTTTCTCTATTCTCCCCTATGGATGGAGGTCCCTAATTTCTTCGAGGTGGTTTCTCTCTCCTAGTTGGGGTGGATTGAGGGAAGCCCAATAACTATCTGGGAGTCCAAGATTCATAGTCTGAAAGGTGACATTAAAAAGTGGCTAAAGGAAAACAAATCAAGCAGACAAGACAACACCAAGGAGATGGAAGAAAAACTAGCATCAATCCAGGGTCAAATGGAATCAACTCTGGTAAGAGAAGAAAATATATTTAAGACCCTGCAAACAAACCTTATAAGGGAAGAGGAGTACTGGAGATTAAAATCTAGTAATAATTGGTTGAATTCTAGGGATAGAAACATAAAAATTTTCCATAAACAAGCCAAGTTCAGGGAATCAAAAAACAATATAACTTAGATAAATCATGGAGGGGAGGGGAGGTGGGGGGGTGAAATTTTGAATAAATTAAGAGATTAGTGGTAGAACATTACGAAAATATATATACAAGAGATCCTACAAGAGATATAGATAGCGACGAATTCTTCCTAAGGTCGAGGAAATGAGGAGGGTTATTTTCTCCTTCCCCCCTGATAAGGCTCCTGGTTCGGACATATTCTCAGCTAGATTCTATCAATCCTTTTGGGAAGTAATAAAGAAGGACCTATGCAAAATGGTGGTTTATTCTTTCAAACGCTTCACCATGGGGAGTAGCATAAACTCTTCCTTCCTAGATTTGATCCCTAAAGAATCGAACCCCTCCTCATTCTCTAGATTCTGACCAATATTCCTCTGTAATGTCTCATACAAAATCTTCTTGAAGTTGTTGGCCTCAAGGCTTAAATCTCACTTTCCATATTTGATCTCTGATAATCATGGGGGGTTTGGCCTAGGTATGCAAATCTTCAACAATATTATCCTTATCGAAGAAGCACTTGATTCAAGCTGGTGTAGGGGTGATGAAGGGATGATCATAAAGTTGGACATGGAAAATTATTTTGATAAATTTAGGAATGGGTTCCTGATAAAAGTCCTCATGAAAATGGGGTTGGATGATACATTCATTAGATGGATCAACATATGTACAACTTCCCCTTGGATTGCTTCATTAGTTAATGGCTAGGTGGCAATCTTCTTCAAAGATTCAAGGGGCCTTTGTTAAGGGTGTCCCCTCTCCCCCTTCTTATACATCACCATGTTGGATTCCCTAAGTAGGAAACTAGAACATGAAAGATCTATTCTCAACCTTCCAGGCATAAGGTATAAAGAAGGTATCAGAAGTATAAATCATGGGCAGTGCATGGATAACACAATTTTTATGGGCAAAGCCTCAATAACAATTTCTCAATGCTTCAAAAGAACCTTAGACAGATTCATCAATGCATGGGGGGAGCCACTAATGATAGTAAGAGCCAAATATATAGTTGGAATATCTCCATTCAAAAAGAAAATAAAATCGAAGAAATTTAGGGGTTTAAAGCAGTCAGAGATTGGAAATATTTTAATTATTTAGGGGTTCCTATATTCCTAAGAAGAGTCGCTCCAAACTCCTAGAAAAAGGTACAAGATAAAATGAAAACAAAAATAGTAAATTGGGGAGGGATATGGCTCAATCATGCGGGTAGGGAAATTCTAGTGAAGTCAAACCTGTCGGCAATCCCCTTGTATCATTTTTCTTCCCTACAAGCCCCCAAGTGTGTTTTACATCAAATGGGGATGTATATAAGTAAACTTATGTGGGAGGGAGGAATAACAGAAACTAAAAAATATCATTTGGTAAATTGGAAAATGGTCATAGCCCTAAAACAACATGGTGGATTGGGAATAAGGGACCAGGGGTTAGCAAATTTGGCAATGGGAGAAAAACTGTATTAGAAAATGATCACAGATCTGAATCAATGGTGGACTCGAGTGATCAAGGCCAAGTAATTAATTCAACAAAATGAACGAAAGGGAAGAGAGGACCCAGGCTTGGGCTCCCCCATATGGAATTTGATCAATTCCTGCATGGACACCATCAATAAAAATTTAAGCAAAGTCCCGGGGAATGGAGCCTCCGTCGAAATTTTCACGGATTCGATCATGGGCCTTCAACACCTAGGTTTGAATCTTTCCTTGGTTGCTTTAAGATATCTCATGAGACAAGGAGGGGTGGAAAATTTGGATCATATATCATATTGGGATCAACAAGGAGGATGGAAGGAATGGAATTATTGGCCCATCCAAGAGGTTAGAAAAAAAATTTGGAAATTTCAAGGTTAGTCATACATTATCTATCACCCCCCCCCCCCTCATTGTATTTCCTCCCTATATCCCTACCGCCCCTTCCTCCCCCTCCCCTCTCCTCCTTTATCACCTCTTCTCACTAACCCTAGTCACCCTTCTTACTCTCATCTCATTACACCTCCCATCCTTTTCGTTCCTCCTCTCCATTTTGTTATGTCCCCCTTCTCCTTTACATTCATCCTCCCACTCCTTGGTCCTTATCGCATCGACCTTTACTTGGCCCAACCTATCCTTGCACCTCGTGGCAATGGTTGTCTCAGCTCACTACAGCAATGTGTCTGCGTCCTTCACAATGGTACTACACTTGGGTTAGGGAGATCTCATAGTGTGAGAACCCAACCCCCACGACTTAGAATTTGTTGCAAAGGTCGATGATCCAACATAGGAGATGGTAATTTAATGGGAGAGCATGAGAAACATTTAATCCATCTACTCATAATTGCTCTCGTTGCACATGAGAGGAAGGCGTGGGTTAGGATGAAGGATGAGGAGAAGAGATGGGAACTTATGGTGGATACATGAGAAATTAAGGAGGAGCATTGGGATCTCAACTCCATGAGTACCAATGTCCAGTACTGCATCAAAATCCAGACCCGCACCTTCTATTTAAGGAGTAATGGTTTGATATTTTGTTATGGTTTATAGTTAATCTTTTCTCAAGTGGTCTCTATGAAAGCCCGACGACTGAATCTGGGGTCTCTAAGCAAATGTTTCAGGTTCTAGGTCAAAGTGCTAGCCTTTAGGGGGGACTCTAGAAGCGTTTGCAGTCACAAGGGGAACCTATGTGTTGATTTGTAGAGTGTTGGTTGTTTGAGTGAGGTCAAGAATTGTGCGGATAAGAGGAGTCGGGTGGGGGAGTTGGAGCATAACATTGCGAGCTCTGGGTTAAGTGGTAGTAACATTCTAGAGTTAGGGGTTTGTGGCATACTGAAAAAGATTATGAAAGTGCATAGCAATTTAGTAGAGGACAACTCTTTGTCTAGTTCCTAGGGTTGTCTCAAGCCTAGGACAGGGAGGTTGAGGGAGAGCAAAGCTCGGGACGGTTGAAGCAACAGGAATCCCTGTAAGGAATGTGTGCAGAAACATTTGGAGATTCAGGAAGGTATGGCTATTCTGCATCGTTGTATCCATCAGCAGCAAAAGGGGGCTCTGGCCATGCAGGAGTTGCAACTCGAAAAAAATTATCACATACAGAAATTAGAAGACGAGGTGGATGTGATGTGTCATAAAATTGATCAACTAGAGCTCAAGATGGAGGAGAACAACCAAAGAAATGAAGAAGAATTCACTAGACTGGATCTTAACAATCTAGCGTTGACGGAGGAGTAGTCTGTTCTCTCACTCAGTGTTTGAAAAATATTTTTGTATGGCAAACTATAATATATATATATATATATCTATATATATATATATATTATATATTTACTATTACAGTTATATCGAAATGTATAGCCATAAGCTACCATCAATGAGAAATTTTTATAGGAAGCATGACGAAAAATCTCAGGGAAGGGATGGGGAACAATTGATGTATTAGAATCCCCTACCAGGCTCGAAAATATAATGTAAAATCCTAATTTTGCATGCGAAAGAAACATATTCATTCCTCAACTTGTGTAGAAAGAGGTTGTTTATAATTAAGCCGACTATGTAAATACGACCATTGAAAACATCCTGTGAAATCCATCTTATCTCTGTGAATACAAGAAAATAATTAACCCAAGAATTCACCATTACTAATAGAGGGATTTCCAAAAGGGCTCTATAGGTAACTTACTTGGCATGGAAAGTGTTAGCTCTGCTATAGTATTCAATATTTGAGGGATCAAAAACAGGTCTGGCAGTGCTCGTTATGCTTACAAGGGATCCGCATTAGTTATTCCTCTCTTATTCCTTCATTCTCCATATACTTTCATAACCCCCCCGTCATCTCTATTTACTTCCAGAACTTAGCATAAACCCTTTTTCCTTAGCTCCTAGGCGCCGAGTTTAAACTGTCATATAGTCACTATCACATAACCATGCACTAATTACAAGCCCTTTCTGTCACATTAGTCACACAGAACATGTGCGCCAATCTTCTACCATCTGATCATCTCTGACATGATCAGACAGCATTCGCTCGCTCTACTCCAACAACTTGCACGCACATTAACCTGCGGGGAAAGCGGTTTGCCTCCCGTCATATCCACCATACGTCGGCAGTTTATTCGCATCGCACGCCCGTTGTACGTATACCACCTTCTCCAAAAAGTGGTGCGGGGATACTGCTTACCACCCTTTCCATGCTCATGTGTTATATCCCACGCTAGTCTCCCGCCCGATGGCCATCAGATCTGCCCGACCGCGATCCGATGGCCCACGTTTGTCCATTCATGTTTTTTTCCCCGCTACCTCCTGTAAGTCGATCTCCACCATCCATCTGCCAAATCTGACAGCTCATGATCATTTTACCTCTGTTCTGCCCTGTGCTCTGTGCCAAGAAATCCCTGCCATCCATCTCTGCGATCCAACGGTTGATGTTCATCCTCCACCCACTCGTACACCCGCCATGAAGTCTTTGCCACCTTTGACTGAGTCATGCTTTCAGAGGATAATGGCAGCCATCTACTAGTATCTGGTGCAGTTATTCTTCAACAACTGCATTCAAGAACACTGTGGCCAAAGAACAAAAGGACATTCCTCGAGTAGTTCACAGCATTAATCAGTTATGGATCATTCTTTCAAAGGACATTCTACCTGCTCAGGAAGGACAACCAAGTACCAGAAAGTGTCAATTGTATTCATTAAAGCAATAGATTGTAGCAGAGATTCATATCAGATAGTTAATATGGTTGGTGGTCCATTATGACACCTCCACGCATAGGATAGCAGATATTTTTGTAATCAACCTCTATATATATCCAGAACTCAGATTGTAATAGGGTTGATGGTTTTGGTTTTGATGTAAGGTTCAACTTCTGGAGACTATAACTACTGTGATACTTGCAGCATCTGGTCTTCATTTTCAACTAATACAAGCTCCTTTTGTTGTTAATTACTCACTTTCCACTTCTTCTTTGTTCTAGGTTGTTCTTGTTATGCATTTATTCATTTTCTCTTGATATTTAGCATTTGAGGGGCTGTCATCCCACCTCTGTGTTATAATCTTGCATTTATTATTGAATGTATTATACAGGTTTCTTTTTACTTAATGCCAAAGAGCTGTCATCCTATTTGTGTATTAAGAAATAGATTTGCAGACCTCTTTACTGGTTGCAGCCGGCCATCACAGGGTCCTGTGCATCTACTAGTATGGTCAGTATTCTCCATGTTCACCTATTCCTAAAACTGTGAGTAATTGGTGGTCTAAAGCCTTGTAGTCTGGGGGTGTTCACCCATGTCTGGAGTTAAGCATAGTAGAAGTGGTTATCTAGCTTGAATATGCATCATACCTTCCATTCATCCATTTCCAACATCTTTGTTGAGTTTGTAATGTTCCCGAGAATCTCTAATATACAACCTAGGAGAGTTTCTTAGAGTGATAACATTAATTGGCATCATTGCCGGGGAGAGGAGTTTGAAGCTCAGCTTCCCTGGGAGATGACACAATTCCATATTTTGATGATAGACAAAGTCTGGGCACATTTCTGGTTGTAATCATCTATCTCGCGACTCCACTGGAGGAAGACCAACCTTTGGCAACTCCACATTCCAGTCCTGGCTCAGTTTATGAGACATACTCGAAGAAATCCTCAGAAATCACCAGCTGAACCAGTGCCTGACCCTGAGAAAATCGTTAAGCAGAAGAAAACATCATAGAAAGGAGCATCAAGATCAGGTAAGCCTAAGAAATATTATGTATCTCTGCAAGAGGAGGTTATAGTTGAGAATAAATAGTTTGAAGAATTAGAACCTTGTACTACTAGTAAGAAATTTCCTACAAAGATTCATACAGCTCCTTATTCAGTTAGTTCCCCTTTGGATCTCAATCCAAAGAAGACTTCCCCTATAGTCCATCATATTCCTTTGTCTCTGCCATCCACTCCATTGTTTCCCACTATTCAATCTGCCAGTAGCCTTCCACATACCCCAGTCATGGCATGTCAGCAAGCACCTACGAAGATGGAAAGAATCATAGCTGCTAGGTATGGACCCCTAGTTTTTCCTGTTCCTTTAAATGCTATGCCTGCAGGAGAACACCAAAAATACATGTCTAAGTTCATCGTTACAGATGGGGTAACAGTTGAAGAACACCTTGAGGCTTTTTATAGTTATGCTGATAATTTAGACAATAGTCAAAATGATGTGTGGATGAGAGTCTTTGTCCAGAGCCTTGATGAAGAGGTCAGAAAGTGGTTAATAAAATTGGCCCCTAGATCTATTGATGATATTGAAGCCTTAGATGATGCATTTTTGAAGCATTGGGGAGATAAAAAGGACTTGTTGTATTACCATACTAAGTTTGGTAACTTGAAGAGGGAAAATGGGGAGTCATTGCCTAATTTTAATAAGAGATTTAATCGTATGTATAGTAAGATACTTGTAGAAGTAAAGCCAACCCCCACCTCAGCCAAACTCACTTATGCCAACGCTTTTGATTCTGATTTCTGCTTATTGTTGAGAGAAAGAAGATGTGACACTCTGGCTTATATGCAAGATGCAGCCCTAGAAGTAGATTCCAATATAATGGCTGTAGAAAAACTTAAAAGTCATATTGACAGAAGAAGGTAGAGAGGTGAGGCTTCTTCTTCCTTTGCCTCAACTTCAGAGCCTAAATTAGATAAAATGACTAGAATGATAAAGTCATTAACTGCTGAGATATCTAAGCTGAAGGTTGAGTAGAACTCTGGAAAGACAAGGCAGCAAAATATGTTTGCTCCAAGAAATCCAAATCCATACAGAAGAGGAAATGAGCAGTTACAAATAATTCAGAGGGGTAAAGATCCAAACGAAGAACACAAAGTTAAAGCTCCTTTTCAAAATTTAGTCATGGAGGAGGAACAAGTTGAAGATGAGGATGAAATCCATTGCATGGAAGATAAAGGCAGTGTTGCCTTTTTGACATTAGCTGCATATGAAGAATCACTACTACATAACCAAACCAGTCAAGAGTGGGACAGAGAGGTTGTTCTGCAGACTGGTGAACAACAAAGATATAATCTGAGGTCTAATGCAAATAATGTCAAGGAGAATCATGCTCAAAGAGCTGTTGTTCAAACAGAGTCACAGAATATCAGACAGAAGAGACCAGCAGTTGATCTAGTTTTCCTCAAAGCACCAGTTCAAGAGGTAAGAGGTCATGACAAGTCATCGTCCCCTTTCAGCTTTGAAGCAGAAGTCTAGAAGTTAAAAATATATGTGCCTCTGTTAGAGCTTGTAAAGAGTGAAGTATTTAGAAAGCCTCTCCTTGAAGCTCTTAAGCTAAAAACCACACAAACCTCCACTAACTTAGTCAATTTGCAAGATGACAAGCCTACAGTTGTGCTTAGCCCAATGACCGAACATGATGATGATAATTCTCCATCTTTTTATGTATCCTTGACCATTCATGACAAAATCATCCACAATTTCATGCTAGACACAGGGGCTAGCCACAATCTAATGCCTAAAGTAGTCATGGAAGAGTTAGGCCTTGATATCACCAGATCATATCATGATCTATTATCTTTTGATTCAAGGAAAGTAAAATGCTTGGGACTGATAAAAGATTTAGCCATTACCCTAACTCAACTGCCTATGAAGAGCATGGTGATGGACATTGTGGTAGCAAATGTCCCTCCTAATTTTGGCATGTTGTTGTCCAGAGGATGGATTAAGAGACTAGGTGGGACATTACAGAATTATCTATCTTATGCTACTGTCCTAGTCTTTGGAGGAGAAAGCAGGAGATTATACAGGGAATCACAGCTGGCATACATCATCAGTGATGAGAAGAACCCGTCCAATCATCCTATTTATGCAGTGGACGCTAATTTTGGAGCATGTATCCTCCAAATAGAAGAATCTTAGAAGGCCTCAGTGCTGATCAGGAAACCAACAGCTCAGGCCGAGGAAGAGCAAGGAAGTCAAGTTTGGGAGATGTTCTTTGATGGAGCATGTTCTAGGGAGACTGCAAGAGTAGGGGTGGTGCTGATATCTCCAAAGCAAGAAAGCACACAGCTGTCTTTTAAGTTGGCCTTCCAAGTCACAAACAATATAGCAAAGTATGAGGCTCTGATATTGGGACTAAACGTAGCTAAAGACAGAGAAATCAAGAACATAAAGGTGTTTGGAGATGTTGACATGATTATTCAACAGGTGAACAAAACATTTCAAGCAAATCACCCAAGGCTGAAAGCATACAAAGATGAGGTACAGAGACTCAAAGACTCTTTTGATAGTTTTTGTATCTCATATATCCCTAGAGCCAAAAATCAATTTGTTGATTCCCTTGCTATGTATGCTAGCATGTTCATTCCTCCCATGCCTCCCAGACTGGTTTATGAAGTCAAAATGAAGTACATACCATCCTTGCCTGACAATGTCCACCATTGGAAATTTTTTGAAGATGATGATGAAATAAATAGGTTCTTGCAAGTCATTGATGAATTTTCTGAAATGCAAATTGACCAAGAGAATGAAGCCTTGTAAGAAAATCCCAAATCCCAGCTTAGAAATAAAATTGGTAAAGATAGTATTGTCCAACTTCCCAGCAATCATATTCCTAAGGGTCTTATTCCTTTAGAAAGATTGTTTGACCAGAATGATGTGCCTTATAAGGCTACCCAAAAAGAAGACCAGTATGCAGTCTGTAAGCATGATATAGGAAGTCCAGGTCAGCCTAGATACATAAATCTATCTACTCATTTGTCTGCTGACCAAAGTGCTGAATACTGCAATTTAATGAAGCAATTTGCTGATGTTTTTGCCTGGGAATATAGCGACTTGAAAACATATGATAAGAAGATCATCCAGCATAAAATCCTCTTAGAGAAAGATACCATCCCTTTCAAATAGAAGCTGAGACCAATAAATCCTATGCTCCTCCCTCTAATTGAAAAAGAAATAAAAAAGTTATTGGCTGCCAAAATTATAGTTCCTCTCAGATATTCCAAATGGGTAGCTAATCTAGTAGTGGTGAGGAAGAAAAGCGGAGAAATCAGACTTTGTGTTGACTTCAGAAACTTAAACAAATGCTCCAAGAAAGACAATTATCCTCTACCCAAAATGGAGCATTTGTTGCAGAAAATCTCAGGAGCCAAAGTGATGTATTTCCTGGATGGATTTTCAGGCTTTAATCAGATTGATGTGCATCTAGATGACCAAGAGAAGACTGCATTCACCACTCCTTGGGGCACTTTTATGTATGCCAAGATGCCTTTTGGATTGATGAATGTTGGAGCCACCTTTTAGAGAGCTATGGATATAACGTTTGTGGGAGAGAAGGATAAATTTGTCCTGATCTACCTTGATGATATAATAGTATACTCTAGCAGCCATCATGACCATTTACAGCATTTGAAGAAAGTGTTTTTGAAGTGCAGAAGGTTCGGGATTTCAGTCAATCCTGAAAAGTCACAATTTGCTTTAGAAGAAGGCAAGTTTTTGGGACATATTGTTTCTGCTGTGGGTGTCCGAATTGACCTAGAAAGAGTAAAAGCAATACAGACATTGTTTGTCCCCAGATCAAAGAAAGATATTTAGTCCTTTCTCGGAAAAATAAACTTTGTGAGGAGGTTTATACCAAATTTTGCAGAGCTGGTAAAGCACATTAACTCCATGTTGAAGAAGCGGTCAGAGATCAAATGGACCGATGCAGCAAGAAAATCATTTGATTCCATTAAAAAAGCCATTATGGAGGCTCCTACTTTAATTAGTCCAAATTACAGCAGGGAGTTCCATATATTTTCTTTTGCCTCTAATGACACCATTGCAGCTATTTTATTGCAAGCAGATGAAGAAGGTTCGGAGCATCTAGTAGCATTTTTCAACAAGACATTAAGGGATGTTGAACTGAGGTATGACATGATTGAAAAAAAAGGCATATGCTCTTATCAAATCTTTAAAAGCTTTCAGAATTTATATTTTGCATTCCAAAATAATTGCATATGTACCCTTTGCTGCAATAAAGGATGTCTTAACACAAACTGATGCTGATGGAAGAAGGGCTAGATGGATTGCAAAACTAATTGAATTTAATATAGAACTGAAGCCCACAAAACTTGTCAAAGGTCAGGGCCTTGCCAAGTTGTTAGCCGAAGAAAATTACAGAACTTTGGACATAAACTTTATGTGCTTGAATTTAGAAAATGGTAAAACAGAAGAAGAAATAACAGCCGAATCAAAGAGAAAGCAATCAGTGGCAAAAAATCTAGCTTCTTGTGATTGGTATTCTGCAATAATTAAATTTTTGATGAAGCTAGAAATCCCTCCAGGTTCAAGCACAAGTCTATCCAGAACAATTAAGCTTAGGGCAGCTAAATATTGCATCAATGAAAATTTTCTCTATTAGAGGGATCCATCTGGAGTGCTTTTGAGGTGTTTGGACAAAGAACAGTCAATAGAATTTATGCAGCAGTTTCATTCCAGCATGTGTGGGGGACACCATTATTGGAAGACTACAGCTCATAATATTCTAAGAGCAGGGTACTATTGGTCCTCCTTATTTTTTGATGTATTTTCATTTGTTAAATCTTGTGACAGGTGCCAAATATTTGAAGGGAAACACCAGTTGAAGTCCATGCCCTTAAAACAAATTCACGCAAAAGGACCTTTTCAGCAATGGGCCTTGGATTTCATTGGAGAAATCAATCCACATTCCAGCGGCTAGCATAGATGGATATTAGTAGCCACTGATTATTTCACTAAGTGGATTGAAGCAATCCCTACCAAAAAGGTGGATCATAATGTGGTCATGAAGTTTTTGATAGAGAACATCTTCACCAGATTTGGTTGTCCACATAAATTAATCACAGATAATGCAGCAGCCTTCAGGGAAAAAGAGTTGGTGGACATGTGCAATTCAATGGGAATCAAATTGGTTCATTCCACCTCCTATTATCCTCAAGGAAACGGTCTAGCAGAATCTTCCAACAAGATTCTAATAAGGATAATCAAGAAGTTGTTGGATGATAACAAGAAGAATTGGGATTCTAAGCTCAAATATGCACTTTGGGCTGACAGAGTGACCATTAAGAAATCCACGGGGAATTCTCCATTCAAGCTGGTGTATGGCATAGAGGTAGTATTTCCAATTCAGCTTACCCTCCCTGTGGAAAATTTCTTGCAACAAGAACAGAATGAGGAAGAAGACATGGCAAAAAGAATCAAGGATTTAGCAGAGGTACATCAAATCAAAGAACAGCTAGTTGAAAGGGCTGCAGCACATCAGAAAAAGATAAAGGAAGCTTTTGACAAAGGGACAAAAGTAGATAATTTTTAGGTTGGAGACTTGGTGCTCAAGTGGGATGCATTGAAAGAAAAGAAAGGCAATCATGGGAAGTTTGATGCTTTCTGGACAGGGCCTTTTATTATTTCTCAGATCCAAGGGAACAATACCTTCATACTGCAAAGTATGGGGGGAGAAGCGGTTTTTGATGGCCCAGTCAATGGGCGTTTTCTTAAAGTTTATGTGGTTTAAGGTCTTGTGGCCTTAAATTTGTCAATATTTTGTTTCATTAGTTTAGTATAATAAAATTAGACTCCATGCCCAATGGAACACTAGGAATTTTGATAGTTTGTTTTCATCAAAAAGGCATTGATCTGCAGGTTCTTGAGACCTCACAGGTAGGATCTCATCCCTAGAAGGAGCCAACGTTAGCTCTGCTACAGTCTTCAATATCTGAGGATCAAAAACAGGTCTGGCAGTGCTGGTAATGCTTACAAGGGATCCACATTAGCTATTCCTCTCTTATTCCTTCATTCTCCATATACTTTCATAACCCCCCCGTCATCTCTATTTTCTTCCAGAACTCGACATAAACCCTTTTTCCTTAGCTCCTCGGCGCTGAGTTTAAACTGTCACGATCCGACGGCCCACGTTTGTCCATTCATGTTTTTTTTCCCCGATACCTCCTGTAAGTCGATCTCCATCGTCCATCTGCCAAATCTGACGGCTCATGATCATTTTACCTCTGTTCTGCCCTATGCTCTATGCCAAGAGATCCCTGTCGTCCATCTATGTGATCCAACGGTTGATGTTCGTCCTCCGCCCACTCGTACACCCGCCATGAAGTCTTCACCACATTTGACTGAGCTATGCTTTTAGAGGATAATGGTAGCCATCTACCAGTACCCGGTGCAGTTATTCTTCAACAATTGCATTCAAGAACATTATGGCAAAAGAACAAAAGGACATTCCTTGAGCAATTCACAACATTAATCAGTTATGGATCATTCTTTCAAAGGACATTCTATCTGCTCAGGAAGGACAGCCAAGTACCAGAAAGTGTCAACTATATTCATTAAAGCAACAAATTGTAGTAGAGATTCATATCAAATAGTTAATATGGTTGGTGGTCCATTATCAAACCTCCACGCATTGGATATCATATATTTTTGTAATCAACGTGTATATATATCCAGAACTCATAATGTAATAGGGTTGATGGTTTTGGTTTTGATGTAAGGTTCAACTTCTAGAGACTATAACTACTGTGATACTTGTAGCGTCTGGTCTTCATTTTCAGCTAATATAAGCTCCTTTTGTTGTTAATTGCTCACTTTCCACTTCTTCTTTGTTCTAGGCTGTGCCTGTTATGCATTTATTCATTTTCTCTTGATATTTAGCATTTGAGGGGCTGTCATCCCACCTCTGTGTTAGAATCTTGCATGTATTATTGAATGTGTTATACAGGTTTCTTTTTACTTAATGCTAAAGAGTTGTCATCCTGTCTGTGGATTAAGAAATAGATTTGCAGACCTATTTACTAGTTGTAGCCGGTCATCGTAGGATCTTGTGTATCTACTAGTGTGGTCAGTATTCTCCATGTTCACCTATTCCTCAAACTATGAGTAATTGGTGGTCTAAAGCCTTATAGTCTGGGGGTGTTCACCCATGTCTGGAGTTAAGCATAGTAGAAGTGGTTATCTAGCTTGAATATGCATCAGACCTTCCATTCATCCATTTCCAACATCTTTGTTGAGTTTGTAATGTTCCCGAGCATCTCTGATATACAACCTAGGAGAGTTTCTTGGGGTGATAACAGAAAGAATCAACAGAAACAAGAATGCCTTGAAGTCGATACAAGAGCACCAGAAAACCCCACAGATACCTTTAGTTGCAGACCTGGTTTCCCAGAAGGGCGAGTGTAGAATCAGCCAATTGCGGCGCTAGGGAGGGGAATAAATTACCTCAACCGACTTCTCCAAATACAAATTGTCAATCTTTAGGGTTGGTAGGAGAGTCGTTGTTTCTCTTCTCGGTCTTGAGATCTAAAGTGCCAGATGTGTGGCTGGAAAATATTTATAGAAAATTCACCCATTAATCAACATCCTAACCTTTACCGGAGTTACTTAACCCACTAGCTCATAAAGTTACGATGCGTATAATTGCAAAGGTAAACTTAGTTCTATTCATTCGGTAGGATAATTATTGGCATGAAAATGTAAAGGTGTTCGATTATAAGTAGCTTTATAACATAATTTAACACCTGTAGAATATTGATATGTTCTGTGTTTCTTACTGTTAACACCTGTTGTGACCTTTGCTAAGTTAGTGATAATGTATTGTGTGAAGTAAAGTAATTGTAATGTGTTGCGTTGAGTTGAGTTGAGTTGGATTCTTCATGGTGGGAGATGTGACAAAATATCAATAGCAATGAGGAATTTGAACACATTTTATAATTAATTAAAAAAAAATCATCTATTTTTAAAATGTTTTAAAAGTATTGCACTCAAAAAACTACACTTAGCTATGTACTCATTGTTATTACATGTTTCCTTAGAGTTTAATATATAGAAAATCCTATACAACTTTTTTTCCTATACATAATTATTTTTTTTGTTCTTGTTTTTCATTTTAAAGCAATATCCATGTGTTTCATTGTGTCCATGTATGTTTAAGACATAGACTCTCATCTCATTAATGATTTTTTCATGATTTTTTTGCTTGGAATGGTCATTGAGCTCATTACATCTAGCAATTGATTGCAAAAAAAATCAAAAAATTTAATCTATAATAATAAATTTGTTTTATTAAAAAATACACATAAATTCCAATAAATAATTCCATTGGAAACAATATCTTTATTAACAATTTTTTTATATGCCTACTAAGGTGTGACACAACCATGCATCTACTTCATTGCAATTTGTCTTATAACCATACTTATTGATTTGGTTTCACATTTAGCATTTTGTCTCTTACTCAACCTCTTGGATGTTAGGGAATTGGAGAGAGATTGTGTATCATAGCACGATGGTGATCAAGGCGAGATTTTTTTGATCAACTAAAATCCCAACACAATCACCAACTAAACAAGTAAACATGTGTTTGGTACCTTTGATAATTACCTCCCATTCATGTATATTTTCCACCATTTTCTCAATTCCTAATAATTGAAATTGGTAACAAAAGTGATGTTAGAATGACTATAAAAGCACCTTTAAATAAGAAGCAACCAAGTGATATGCCTAACTATTCTAGTAATGAAATCTACAATTAGATAAAAATTAAAAAATATACTAGAGTGTAAAATTTTATATATCAATATAATAACAATATTAAATCCAAGGGGTTATTTCAATTTATCAATGTTGTTGGGTGTTTGGCTAGTTATGTGTTATAGTTTTATTATAATCTCTAGTTACTGTTAAAAAAAAAGTTAAATTTGATAGACTACATTTTCATACTAAGTATGCATTTTATGATTTGCATATTAATGTATAAGAGTAAGAGACAAAGATGAGTGCAATGAATGCAAAAGAAGATTTGTCATAGGGGAAGAGATAACATGTGAATAAACTTCTAATGATGTAAAAGATGATTCAAAAGTAGAAGTTTCAAAGCATGAACGTGGTAAAATATTTGATGCATAAAAGATTTGATATTGTTAGTAGGAGAGAGGTCAAAATCATACCACAAGCATTTCAGTGATATGAGCCATGAAAATAATTAAAATGCACTAGTACCCTCATGAAATATTCTCAAACAAATAACTTAGGAAAAAATGGGTATTGAAGAGATGCTTGAGATTATTAATAGAAGGAGATCTCATATTAGTAAAAACCTATTTTGAAATACTTTTCTTCTTCAATCATGTTTCTAGTTAATTATCTTTTCTAATTTTAACATGCCTTCTCATTTTTTTTTAGAATTATGCTCATAATGTGGTCCTAAATAAATTTAGACAAATAGCCACTAAAGTCCTTAAATTGAAAAGAAAAAAAAAAGGTTTACCAACAAATATTCATAAACATGAAATATTGGAAACTAAAAAAAACATCTCCACTAAAAAGCATGGGAAAAAACATGTGGGTATTGGAAAATTTCATTTATGACAGACATGAAAATATATTTTTAGTAATTATTATTATTATTTTAAATGTTATATGATGACTCTATATCGAACAATGAAAGAATTCCATATCTCTCTCATTTTGGAGTGCAAAAAATACCACTTAGACTCTATAAAATACAATAAAAGGAAAAAAATTGTAAGTTGATAATCTATTCATCAATAAAAAAGGGAGTACATAGATACCAAAAAACAAGTGGTCTCACCTCAACCAGGTTTGTTGACCATTGCTAATTGGTCATTACATACAAGAAAAAAGAGACTAAAGGGAGCAATCAAAATCACGGAAGGCCAAAAGCACCAATATACATTCAAAATAAACAAAACACGCATCACCATGCTTAATCATATGAAGTAACATAAGTTTGATTATCTGGCTTGATCCATGGAGGGGGAGGAGGGTGACAAAAACATCTAACATGCTACTCAAAATGAGCTAGCTAGGTTTCTAGCTTGTCTACCTTATCGGTGAGAAGATTTTTCTCCCACCAAACCACCACCATTCTTTCATGGACCTGACATTGAAAATACTGCAGAAAATTTAAGCATCTCCATCACAACTTCATTTTCTTCATTGTGAGTCCTATCTTGTGCCTCCAAAAGGTCCTGCAAATATTTTACTAGATTCCACTGAGTCGTGGAATGACTAGGAGGGCCAGCTTTCCCATGCCTAGTCATGCCTTCGCGACCACCCTGACTACCACACCCCCGGGTGCTTCCACCATGGCTTTCGGAAGCCTGCGACCACCTGCAACCACTGCTCCCACAACCACCTCGCAAGGAACTTACACCACCACGCCCACCTATGCCTGATATTTTCCCCCTTTGAACCCACTCTTGATTTGGTGATGATGTTGGAATGGTCATTTTAGCCTTCATACATCTCAGGGCTGGCCGCATTGTGCACCCATAAAGCCAAGCTAAAAACCACCAAAACAATCCATAGAGTATGCCTGTTGTAGAAAGGTACTCTTTGCTCGCACTCAAACCCAACAAACATGGTGGAGACTCGAGCCCTGACCACCCCCACAGAACAATAATACCCAAATTGCATACACGCACTAGCAGGCACCATGGCCTCAGCTTGAATCTCTGTCGAACCCCAACCAAGGATAGAGGAACCCCATAAACACCAAGACTACCCAGCTCCTAGAAGAGAACCGCTCCACACTCAGCCCAAGCTAGGACACACTTGCAGTAATTGGCTTCACCAGTCAAACCAAGACAATAAGAACCATTATCCAAACAAAAATGTACCCTCATAAAACAAGAGTTAACCTAGACATAAACAAACCCAAAACACCACAATGGCAGTACACAGAATAGACACCACCCAAATTATTTCTCAGTTTGAAGATACTACAAACCAGCGTCCACAGAGCAAAAAGGGTGGGTACCTAGCCTACCCTCTATGTGAACATACCAAGACCAATGAAAAGGCACATAGAGAATGAGCCAGACCAACTTACCTCCCTCAAGAAATGACCTAGTTTCCCATTGAAGCCACACCCCTCAAAATTTCCAATGCCTTAGGCTACACCAACACTCTGCCTTCTCCAAAATCCTAGCACCCAACAACATAAAGACAACACTCTTCACTAAACATTATACCATTGCGCCTGCATTCTCAAAATAACCCGGGTCTTTCTCCACCTTTGGTGTTAAGTTTCCAATTTCCTACTGTCTTCCCGCACTACCATATCACACGCACGCACAATGACAATTATCATAGCCAGATACACAACACAGGATGGCATATCCTCTGCCTTCCCATCCTTCTACCGTATGCCCCTTGTCACATCCCACACACTAGTGGTTGTACTTACGTGTCCTTAGGATCACACACCCCCATTGGGGAACACTCCTCATTGGCGATGATCTCTCACAGCTCTTCCAAATGAAGGAGCCTAAACTTGATCGACCAATCATGGAGCAATTCCTCATTTTGGTGATCACTCCCCCAGTTTGTTGGTTTATTTGACATGTTCAGTGATTAAATATTTGAAAGAAGAAAGTAGGAGTAGATTATTTCAATGATGAGCTCAAACCTCAGCCTAGATGCAACCTTGTCAGACAGGGAACCATTTATAAGTTTTTGTAGCATAAAGACTGCAATTTGTGAATCCCTAATGGTTTGGATTTTATCCAAACCCATCTTTGTTGTCGTTTGAAGGCCCTTCTCCAATGCTAGAAATTCGGCTACATTCTTGGTTTTGTTGCCACAGAAAGCTGGATATAGTTTCACGACCTCACCTTGGTCATTACAAATCATACCTCCTAAACCCACAGGGCAAGGGTTTCCTTTGGATGCTACATCAAAGTTAACTTTGAAAAATCCAACCGGTGGGTAGAAAAATTTTCCAACCGAGCCACCCCTCAGAGAGGGGTTGCAAGAAACACCAGAGAAGATAAACTACGGGTGGAGATCTAGGTCCCCAAGGATTCTTATTCTTGCCCTTCCATCATTCAATCCTCCTCTAAACATCATTCCACAAGGATAGATTCCTTTATATTTCACTTTACCACTTCCCAAATCTGATCTACCCTAATTTCCTCTGTATGAAACACCATCTTATTCCTGACTTTCCATATATTATGAAGGATGAAGCCTTGCGAAAGGTACCAGGCTTTGTTTGTTATGTCATTCTTGGAAAATTTCCTTCTCCATAGCTCTAACGATTCCTTTATGCTATTCGAAAATCTATCTATGGTGCCAAACAGTTGAGCTATCTAGTTCCAAAGTAACTCTGTCACAACACAATGATTGAGAAGGTGATTCATTGTTTGTTCCTGATTTGCACAAAATGGGCATCTTGATGGGCCAATAGATCTATTTTTCCTGATCTTATTCCAGGTAAGCAGCTTGTCATGCCCAATAAGCCATAAAAAAAGTAAGGCTTTAGGCCAAAGACTTGAATACCATATTTTCTTCCAAAGTGGATTCGAGGTGCTTCAACTGAAGACAATGCTATGGAGTAGGCCTCTTTTACTAGGAATGAGACATGAGGAAGGTGGCCCCATCGAAGTTTGTCTAACCCCTGGAAATTTAGGATGAGGCACTCTTGAAGAGGGTTAGACAGGGTATCCCATGGAAAAGGAGGGTCATGCTCCAGCCAATGCCCTAGGGTCTACCATTCTCTCTATTTTGTTGTTTGATTTGATTCCTGCCAAAAATCTTTAACTTTCACTGCTCCTATTTGATTTGTAAAGGCCCAGATATCCCTGAGGTTCTCATACAAACTTAATTTTGGGTTTTGCATCCATGCATCCTCCCAAAATTTGGCAGAATGTCCATTTCTAACCACTCAAAAATCATGATCTTGAGCATGACCTTTATTGTCCCTTTCCATACTCCGTATGGATGAACCGCTTGGGAATTCTTGTTGATTTAATAATATATCCAGGCTTTTGTTCCTACTATATTTGTGAGTCCATAGTGGCTTCCAAATTTTTGAGCCGCCCTATAGCCACCTCCACCATAATTTGGCATCAAGGACCAGTAACTCCTGATCTTTCAGTCCGAGTCTGCCATGGATTTTGGGCTTGCATAATTTATCCCATGCAACCAAGGACCATTTCTTTTCGATTTCAAGCCTAACCACGAGAATTTTAGGTATTTGGAAATGATTTCCTTGTAGACACCTTTTGGTGTTGGAAAAGATGAAATTTGATAAATTGGGAGAGTCTGCAAAACTGATTTCAGAAGAGTTAACCTGCTAGCCGAATTCAAAACCTTGAAGGTCCAACTTGAGAGTTTATGATCTAAACAATCCAATAGATCCTTCCAGCATGACACCCGAAGAGAATTACAAACAAGTGGGACCCCTAAATAGGAGTTCAAAATAGAGCCAATGTGAAACTAGAGGGTCCTAGCCAAATCCCTCTGCACGTTGGGATGTGTATTAAACAAAAATATATCTGATTTTTCTTCATTGATTACAGTTCCTAAGGCTTTCTGAAACTTTTCCAGGATAGTACCAATTTGTCTTGCTTCCCTCAAGGATGGCTTCCCAAGTAACATGTTTTCATCGACAAACTGCTGAAGGGTGATAGGAGGAGCCCGAGGAGTGAGACGCAATCCTTAGAAGAGACCTAACCCAACTGCAACTTTTAAATAATGGCCAAGCCCTTCAATTGTGATGATAAAAAAGAAAGGGGAGATAGGATCTCCCTGTCTTAGACCTCTAGAACCTCGGAACGAATGAGGTAGAGAGACATTCATTATGATAGAGTAAAAGGGTGTTTCAATCAAAGATTTAATCCAATCTATCCAAGTTTGAGAGAACCCAAAAGCATCAAGGATAGTTACGAGATAATTCCAATTAAGGTGACCATAGACCTTGGACAAGTCCAGTTTGATGATCATACTTGGTAATTTAGTCAACTTCAGAGAGTGCACTACCTCATGAGTTGCTATAATTCCATCCATGATCTGTCTTCCTTCAACAAAGCCAGTCTGCTCAAGTCCTATAATTGTTTTCATATGAGGCTTCAAGCACCAGACCATTATCCCTGAAATTATCTTGTAGATTACATTGCAAAGGGAGATCAACATAAAACCGCGCAGATCAACAAAAACTCCTTTTTTCGTGATAAGAGTGAGAAAGGTGGCGTTGAGGCCCGACCAAATCAACTTATTAATATTTTTTTCAAATTTATTTATGAATTAAATTACTTCTAAATGATAAATATATTTTATTGTCATTATTTTCTATTTAATAATTTGGTTTCGACAACTATCTTGATTTTTTCATAATAAAAAATAAATAAAATAAACGAAATACAAGTTATAATAAATAATGAGAAAAGAAATTAAAAAGAAAAAGAAAGAAAAATCTGAAAATAAAGTAAGAAAAGGGATAAAATAAATAATAATAATAAAGAAAAAAAAATTATTGATAAAAATAAATTTTAATTTATTTGTGAAAAATGGAAAAAAAATAAGATTAAAAATAAAACCATCATTCTCCTTAATTAATTATCAAATGAAAAAAGTTCAAATACCAATAATCTAATTCTAACAATTTAATGAAGTAAATAATCTAGCCCTAGGATGATTAATACCATATCATTTTTATGGTTAAATAGAGCATGACTAAGAAAAGGTGAATTAAAATTTGAGAATTGAGTAGAGTCAAAAGTAAGAAAAGAAAATGCAATGCAGGACATGTAAAGGGACCACAAATCCCATGCCAACCATCGTACAAGATGTCATCCTTGCGGGTTCGATTATACATGAATTATTGTTAAAGCACTCGAGAGTGTTTTTTAAGCCTGTCCATGTTCAAATATCAATAATCTAATTCTAACAACTTAATGAAGTAAATAATCTAGCCATAGGATGATTAATACCATATCATTTTTATGGTTAAAAGCTAGATTTCCCTACTAATACGTTTTTTTTTCCACTTTTTTCATGGTATAAATAGAGCTTGACTAAGAAAAGGTGAATTAAAATTTGATAAAAAGTAAATTTTAATTTATTTATGAAAATTGAAAAAAAAAATAAGATTAAAAATAAAACCATCATTCTCCTTAATCAATTATAAAATGAAAAAAGTTCAAATATCAATGATTTAATTCTAACAATTTAATGAAGTAAATAATCTAGCCATAAGATGATTAATACCATATCATTTTTATGGTTAAAAGCTAGATTTCCCTACTAAATAGAGCCCGACTAAGAAAAGGTGAATTAAAATTTGAGAATTGAGTAGAGTCAAAAGTAAGAAAAGAAAATGCAATGTAGGACATGTAAAGGGACCACAAATCCCATGCCAACAATCGCACAAGATGTCATCCTTGAGGGTTCGATTATAAATGAATTATTGTTAAAGCACTCATGAGAGTGTTTTTTAAGCCTGTCCATGAATCGGATGTATTAAAAAAAGGTTGGCAAAAGGTTTTTTGAAAATGGACTATTTGTTCTTTTTGTTAAAGGTGTTGTAGAAATCTCTTCGATCAAAGAAAGATATCTCTTGTCACGCATGAATGGATTCAATTAAGTTAGTAAAATTGAAATATTTGTATAAATCATAGATTAATACAAACGTTTGGTTCACCACCCTCGTTTTCGTTTTAAATATGGTTATAGGTTGGTTTATAATGTGTTGATTGGTTTTTTAAAATTATTTAATAAATAGTGTAATATGTAGTGTTGTTATCTAATATAAAAGTTGTTATATAGTTTTTATGTAAAAAAATAAATATATAATATAAAATATTTTAATATAATTTTAAATTAATATAATATAAAATTTAAATAATAAAAAGTTAATAAATTTTATTGTATTTGTTTTAAAATTTCAAAAATAAATTGAAAATAAATAATATAAAATAAATAAAATATATATCTATAAAACATTTGATTTTGAAATGAGTTATAGTTTTTGGGTAAGTGGTATTGATAGCCGATGAATGCTATGGTACTGGCATATGGTATTGTAATAAAGTCTATTTACAATTAATAAATATCCATAGTAAAATGGGGGTGAATATCATGGTTAAGAATTAAGTTTTAATTTTTACAATATTATAAATTAAATTAAATTAAAATATTTTGATTTTGAAATGAAGTATGGTTTTTGAGCATGTGATATGCATAAGCCATGATATTATAACAAAGCCTAAACTAGCATTTGCACCAGATATTGCAAGAAAAGGTCTTAAGGTCGTAGAAAAGGAACTAGTAGCTTGAAGTGTTGTAAAATCGATGCAATCTGCACAATATTATAATATTTCAAAATGATATATTTACACATCCAAGATCATTCAATCAATATTTATTACCACGAGAAAGAACAATATAAAGACCTAGAAAATAGGCTTATGATCACCCTACAAGGACATAAATGAGAATGTTGAGGGTACTTTCCTTGGACACAACTTATGAAGTGCTTTTGTGGTGCTAGATAATATCTACAATAAACATATGATAGATATTGCATAAAACTTATTATTGGAAACAAGTTACAATTCTTCTAATCAAAATCAACATCACAATTTCAATATTGGAACAAATTGTCAAGCTAAGTCTAAGCAATCATAACTCCAACAATATCTAGAGAGTAATACTAAAAATTAATTGTTTGGCATCATGTATCATTCTAGATGTATTTTTATCATGTTCAGTCATGAAATGTAAAATGCATTTACAAAACTTGAAAAGAAGAAATTAAAAAAAAAAAAAAAAAATGAGAAATGTGCACCCAAAGATGAGAAATCTTAAAACAAAAGGCATATTCCATCAATGCCCAAGCTCCATGAAAAGAGCTAGTACTCATGCTAGAGAGCTTATTACTCCACCTACTGTAAGATGAAAAAGTATAAGAGCCAGGTGCAACTATACAACCAATGGATCCATCTTAGCTCTTTATTTACGTAAACATCTCTTCCTAAAAGAAGGAAATGTCCCCTAGATGCGGGTGGCACAATTGAATTTAATGAAAATCATGCAAGATAATAAAACCAGGTACTGCCAACTGCAGGGCAGCGTGGCCTCCCAGGTTTGCACCTCGCACAAGAGGAAGGCAGTTAATAAGGTTCGATACTACAGGATTTTTGCATTAATGGAGTGTGCACTTCAACGCAACACTACAGTTGTTATAATCATGTCGACCCTCTGTGCTCTATTCACTCTTCGCGCTCTGTCTTTCGGCTCCGGGCTCTGGTTGGAGGTGGGTTTTGGTGATAGGAAGAATCTTGCAAATAGAGGCAAGCTTCAGGCAGGCTCTCTGTATTTCTGGGAAAGTTTCAATTACGTCAAGGTGCCCCACGGGAGGACTAGCACAGTTTCAAGGGGTAAGCTATCCAAAGCTCTTGAATTTAGAATTGGTCATGCTGTATATCCATCTCGAGCTCTCTCTGTGTGTTTAATTTGGTCTCTGGGTAATTCTTTCCATACCCCTGTTCTTGCCTCTAGTCTCTCTGTGCCTTCCCCTGCGCTTTTCATCATGGTTCGTCAAAGAAGGAGGAACCATTCCAAGGGGTGTCGAGGCAGTGGAAATCATCCATCCGTCGGTCATTCTGGGGACCCTGAACAGTAGCCCATTAATCTTCCCTCCTCTCATGAGGATTTTCCTCCCCTAAGCCCTGGGCGCAAGCCTATTCCAAACAGCGCTTTCCAAACAACGCACTTCAAATTTCAAAGCAATTTGAATCGGCCTCTAATTACCGCTCACATTACCATAATCCTTTCGGAAGAAGAAAATCAAATTTCCCCTCTGTCATGCATTGCTCGTAATCCTTCTCAGAGCAGTGAGCATTCAATGGATGAGGGAGGTCCAAAGATTTGGCAAAGTGACAAGTTTGGTTAGGAGGACATTCCGCCCAAAAGCATTCCACCCCTTGAGGACTTATGCCCAATTGCTGGGGATGGGACTCTTGGCACCACTAGTCGCTCCTTGGCGAACCTTGTCAGCGAGACGGATGGCAATGAAAGTTTGAGGATTGGCAGCGCGTGTCTGGTTGCGGAGAAGACTCCTGGTGAGGATATGGAAGCTTAATGCCACCTGTGACTGCTTTTCTCCTTTTTTTTTTTATACTGCTCAGATGGCCACCTCTAGGCTTTTCTGCTCACAGTTAAGGTTCAGCATCTTCAGTCTGTTGTTTTGGCTTCCTTTTGGGGAAGTGGTGGTCTATTTACCGGCTGGTCTGCTACAAATTTCGGCTTTTCTACTATCTAAGTCTTTATCTTCGTTCTACAAGTCTATCTCTGGGTTTAATATCTATTTTCTAGCTCTATGTAATTGGTCTCCCCAAGTTCTTTTTGTAACGGGGCAGTTCTACTGTGTTGAGTGCTCTCGGGCTCTGATCTCCGAGGCCTCAACTCCATGTAAAAATATTTCGCTTTAGAGTTAATAGAATTTAGTCTTTGCAGAGAAAAAAAAAAGAAGGAAATGTCAAACACCTCATATAAATATATTGGAATCTTCATGATATCAAAGCTACAACAAGAAATTACAACAAGGGCATGGTAGCCAATACAAAATTTTGAAAGATGATATCATGACCTAGCATATGCCAAGTCAATGTTATGTTGAAGGGGGTTGGAATAATGTCTGAAAAAATGCATGTCGCAGTCTATCCTCAAACCTATTTATCATCAAAATCACCCATAGCACAAGGCTAGAAAAACATGTATAAACAAAATCCACATGTTGGGCCACATCTGCAATAATTCCTTTGCACTTGTCGTCAAAGAGATGAAGCCAATGTTTAGAAATGCCTTAAATAATTATGAAAGTGGTGATATTTAATTCCCAACAAGATTTTCATACCAATTAAAACCTCCATCTTCAAGAAAATCCAAGGAAATTATGAACATTTTTTTCATTTTGATATCCTCGTGGACAACATTATGTTTTCAAAGAACAACAATAAAAGGACACGTAGTTAAATTATAAGTTGATATTTTGAGAATATCAAAGTTTTATTTAGTTAAATTGTACAGTATCCCCATAACTATTTTTAAAACTTGATCATTCTTTAGCAAGGTTGTCCTCATAGCAGACCAATGAAAAACAACCTTCACAAGAGTAGGAGGTGGGCACGTCTCTGTGGCTGATGAAACCTTTGAGTTTAATAGTTCTTGGCGAGAATACAGATAAGAAGACCTATGTTGTTTTGAATCTCGGGCATATGACTCCACCTCTGATCTTCAGGCCCCATAGCCATATCCTCTGCTTTCACTAAGTGTTTCCCATAATCTTTTGGGTGCAGAATTAGACCAGGATGACAAAATTTGAAATAGAAGTTTCAAAATAGAAGACAACAACCTGAATTGAATAAGAAGAACTGAAAAACCCCAACAAAATATGCCACCACTAACAAAAGCACTATGACAAATAGAATGAAGCTCACAAAATACACAAGCTAAGAAAAATAGTTTACTCAAAGAAAATCATTTTGGCAAAAGACACAAAGGAATCTATTGAATAATATCAAAGGTTGTCAAAAGCAAGAAGATACAAAAGTACAGTAGCCACCGATTGAAAATGAAGTCAAGATAAAAGCAACAATTCTGAATTAGATGAGAACTTTCATGGACAATTTAATTTTGGCAACCACATGTTGAAAGTTGTATATTATTACTACATAAGGACTAGTGATAGGGTAAGACAAAACATATTTGAGGGTTTAAATTCCCTCAAAATTCTTTTTATTTCCACAAATTGATGGAATAATTAGTCATTCATAGGGAGAACAATAAAAAGGTAAAAATGTCAATAAGTGCACAAATGAAAAACCATTTACAATATTAACTTAGGCTAGATTAATGAACCTATTTACACCAATCTAGATAAAAATGAAATAACTCTCATTTCTATTGTTTGATTTTGAGTTTTGGGCAGGTGAAGCTCAGAACTCAAATGACATTCAAAACTTCTTAAGCACCCATGTTCTCATAGTTCATTGGTGCTTACCCACTTATGGTTCCACTCATAACAACCTGCATGACACAAGGAACTCTCTAATCACCTAACCCAATAGCCAAGGTGAATAGTAACCTCCCCCATGGGGGGGGGGGGGGGTTGGTGTGATTTTTCAACAATGAACTCACACATCACGATGTGTTTAACTATGAAAGCTTATATACTCTGAGATTATAATTAATAATTGTAAATTATTTACAATTTTAACATGCATTGTAATCAATTTTGATAAAAAAATAGTAGGCCCAGTTTAGATATTTATTAAGAAAAGGCAGTAATAGAATAGATTAGTTACTTCATTTATGGAAAAAAAATCTATGACAGTGAAAAACCATTGGAAGTGATTTGCATGTGTAACTTTTAAATAGAAACTTGTGGGAAGTTATTTATCAGATTTGATATTAAATTGATGCCATCCTTAAAGCACCAAAACCTAATTAGTGATAAATAAATGCCACTAATTTATCAAATCAGACTACTTATAAATCAAACTCATATTGTTTTTAGTTTACCCATATTTATTAATGTTGGGTAAACCCATATATGCATCACCAGTTTTTGAAAATATAGTTGAAAGGAAATTAACACACACAGAGCTGAAAGGAAAATGAACACTAACAACGATAAAGTTGTCAAGCATTCCCACAATGCCATTGATAAAGTTATTGTAATGATGCATATAACTTTCAACAAGTGGAAATTTTGGAACCCATATTCAAAGTTTTGGTAAAAACCCCAAAGCTTCTCTGACTGAAACATTATTAATAATTTTGAAATATAGTAGGCACCAGCATTGCTGGAAATAAGAATGGTGTTTTTCTACCAAATACAACTACCCACAAATAACTTCAACACTTGAGGGATGATTTTCCATATGAAGTTGTCGTGCAAGAAGTTGAAGAAGGATTGTTTGTGCTTTGGGAATTGAGTGATGTGCAATGATTATGTTGTTCAAATTCAGAGCAACCTAAACAAGTAGATAGAAGAATTGATCGCAGACATACAACTAGGATTTCTCTTAAAACTGAAATTATTCTCATATCCGTAGTGATATTCTTGTAGAACACATTTGTCTTATGCCTTCAAGATTTATTTCAAGTCATATCTCACACAAGATAATTGTTTTTTATACATGGGTTCACCTTCTCGATAATATAAACACTATCCATCTGATTGTAGCATGATGATATTTTGGAATTTCAATGGGAAAGTGGTTATGATCAACCATCAGGGTTGTAAAATTGCCAGCAATTGAGACAAATCATGTAGAAAACTTGGACTCTGTTGGCTCCACTTACTAAACTTATTGCAGGCTTTGACAATATTGCCACTATATGATGTTCCCTCCAGATTTAGTGCAGACATCAACAACAGAAACTCCCTCGCTTTACATGTGAAGAATTTGAGAAATTAACATATGCCTAAAAACACACAATTATTTCTTTGCTAGTTGAAATTCCAAACATATTGCCCTATATTATGTTGTAGGGGAAAGCTCTCTCACTTGGAATTATGATAGCATTTATACAAAAGTACAATAGCCACCGATTGCAAATGAAGTCAAGATAGAAGCAACAATTCTGAATTAGATGAGAACTTTCATGGAAAATTTAATACTGGCAAACACATGTTGAAAGTTATATATTATTACTGTTGAGATTGCAACAAGATGATGGAGCTTAGTGAAAAGAGTCGCCTTCACTAAGTGGGCCCGCAGGCTATTTTTGGCGCAAGTCTATTTTTAGACTATGTCTATTTTTAGACATATGGATCATGTCTATGGATTGCAGGTTGTTGTTTATGGATGATTGATCAAGTTGGAAAAATAGATGGACTTCTATTTTTGATGAAAATGTGAGTGATCACAGTGTGAGTGATCAAGTCTATTTTTAGACTGGCTGTAAAAAATAGAAAAGTCAAATATTATTATCTCACAATAATATTTGGACTATAAACTTAATCTTATTCTCTTGGAGCACTCCAGTTCGAGCTACGGATGTGGCACATGCAATTGCATGAAGGAAATACGTGGTTCTTATGGGTTAGTTGAATATTTGCATGCATGACTTCAGTTAGAACTCAAGTGAGTTGAGTTTAGTGGACTGGAGGTGCAGTTGATGGAGTTGCGTTCAGTTTAGCTTTGTTAAACTGGTTGTATTTAGTCTAACTGGCAAATAGACTAGAGATGAGTTGGGTGAATTAGTTATTAATTAATTCACACGTTATTAACTCATAATACAACTAATGAATACATCAGTTAACTCAGTTGCATGTCAGTGCATGTTCAGTTCAGCAGGGACAGGTGTTAGAGAATCAGATTGCTATCAGTTGTGACTATAGTTGTGCACCAGATCTTGCACAAATCAGGGGATTGAGTATGCCAATGAGTTTGCCCACATTGTAGCTTGTTCTCACGTGATTTAGCCAAGGAAAGACGTGGCTGCCTTGGAATTATCACCGGTTCTTGTGCAGGTATTGAGCAGCGGAGGCAGGCAAGCAGCGGAAGAGATTTGAGCCAGTGATTGATTCAAATATGAGCTGTATTGTGTGTAACAGGTGGAGCTGGTACTGGATTGCTTGTGATAAGCATTGTACTTTGTAATGTTACATGACTCAATCATTAATATACAGATAGTTGGGGTTTTTAGCGAGATGCTTTCCCCGGGATACATACTGTGTTAATGTGTGAATGCTCTTGATGTTTTATTGTTATTGATGCTGCTATATTGATGATCAACGTAGAGGAGCTTATGTATTGTGTATGTTTTCCGCAATAGTACATGATCAGGATAATCTCTGTTGAATATGTGTTAAATTATTCAAAATTTCTACAATTACTACATAAGGATCGGTGATAGGGTAATAAAAAACAGATATGAGGGTCTAAATTCCCTCAAAATTCTTTTTATTTTCCACAAATCGATGGAATAATTAGTCATTCATAGGCAGAACAATCAAAAGGTGAAAAATGTCAATAATTGCACAAATGAACAACGAATTCAAAGATGATGGTGAATTGTTTTCAATCCTTGCAATGTTGCCACTTAAATTTAGCCGAATTTGATCAAAGAAAAACGAAAATGCAGTTGAAACAAAAAAAAAGGAAAATAACTGTGTGACCTAAACTTAGGGTTTGAAGAGGCTTCGACATTAAAGGATCATTTTTTTAAAAGAGCTCACAAAAACAACCTATTTCTTCGCTAATTACAACAAAGATAACATCAATATTTTCATATAGACATCAATAATGCTTTTCATTAGATAATTGCATACATTGTGAAGTAAAATTTGCACTTGAAAAGATCCCCAATAAACATGATGTTTCCCAAAGTGCGAAGTCTTACCATCGTCTCCCTTTCATGGTGCTCGACTTCAGACCTTAAGGTGTTATTTCTTTAATTTTAGCTTGCATATTATCTACTCCTTCAAATGCTTCTTGGCAAGTTTCAAGAAGAGTCAGCCTGAATGTTACTGGTTTACCATCCAGTTCTTCAGATGGAAATTGAGGGAGTTCCCACCGTAGATAAAATCACAACTCAACAATAATCGATAAAATGGTTGGTTCAGACACCGCCTTGTAAAAAGTTAGAGATACTACTCCCAACAGAATATATGCTGAGTTGATACGTGAGGCTATAAGTTGATCTTTGAGAACATCAAAGTTTTCTAGGTTTAAATTGTCAAGTATCCCCATAATTGTTTCAAGAACTCGATCTTTTTTTGACAAGGCTTTCCTCCTAACAGAGCAATGAACATCGACCTTCACAATAGTAGGAGTTGCGTGCGTCCCTATGGCTGATGAAATATATGATTTCAATTATTGTTGATCAACAAACTGATAAGTGAACTTGTGTCATTTTGAACCTGGGGCATATGACTCCACCTATGACCTTCATGCCCCATAGCCATATCCTTTGCATTCACCAAGTGGGGGCTTGGTCTTCTACAACAACAAAAAAAACCCAAACAAACTCTCCAATCTGATGAAATCTGTGAGTTCAATTGTTCCTGATCAGCAGACTGATAAGAGGACTTGTGTCATTTTGAACCTAGAGCATATGACTCCACCTCTGACCTTCGTGCCCCATAGCCATATCCTTTGCTTTCACCAAGTAGGGGCTTGGTCTTCTGCAACAACCAAACAAACCCAATGTGACAGATGTGAATTTCCTCATACTCTCTAATCTCCTGTCAAACAAAAACAACTATTGGAGCATTGAAAGAGCTAGAGGAGATATTTCTATGAAAATAACATACATACATGAATTTTAAACGATTTTAAGGTCTAAACCCTCAGATGTATTTCGAGTCCAATAAGCTCAAGGTGAAGAAGAAAACCACTCTGGTGAGTTTTTCTTTTGGTTTGTCTTTTGAGACAAATTCTTCTCTAGTGTCATTTCTGGGATGACAATCATTGTGTGCACACCAACAGATTGAGCGGGGGCTTGGTCTTCTGCCAAAAGAAACAAACCCTCACCAAACGTTCCAAGAGCAAAGCCAAGTTTTGAATTTTACAGTGATCGACAGGGCAAGATTTGGTGTAACTGAGTTGTTGTTGTACTCTTGGGGCGAAACAGAGAATATGAACCCCTAGTTGATGTTCTTAAAAAAGGGATGTTTCTTGATTTCGACGGCTCCCTAGCCAAGCCGATGCGCCTCCTCAGGTATTTTACCAGAAGTTGTTTTATCAAATTCGGGGCGGCGTTCAATTACTCGGCCTCATCCCCTAATCTCTCCACCCGGCTTATGTTGCTCATATTGGCAATGCATTTGATTAGTTTAACATTTGGACTACCAATTTGGTTAACACAAGCGGTTTGAGAGGTTATCAAATGAAACTGTATCAATCTGATGGTGCACTTTTCTCCAATCATCTACCACTTGATCTGACGGTATAGACCAATGGAGAGTGGCAGCGAGGGGAGTTCTTTTTAGAGAAGAACACCTTACGACCTAATTATTATGCCACTTAGAAAATAATTTATTTATAGATTTTTAATATAATTTTTTTTATCTCACAATAAAAATAGCCAATCAACCAATTATAAATAAATAAAAATTACATTTTAAAAAATAAAAAATTAAATTTTAATTTTCAAAATATTTAGGTTAAAAAATTATTTTTCCAAAATTAAAAACCTTTTACCAAAATAAAAGTATAATAAAAATTTCCCCACTATTAAATTGAACTATAACCATATAAAACTAATATAATAATTATTTATATCAAAGCCGAAAAAGGTTTTGCTATTTGGTTTTTATTCATTAAAATGTTTTATGATTAATGAAATTAATTTTCATTAAACAAAATAATTCAAAAATCTTATATAATGAGTATGAAAAATTATATAAATAATTATTTATGTTAAAATGATTATTATTTTATTGATCTTTTTTTCTTTTTTAATTACAAAAAATTAAGATTCATTTCGCTCTAGATTTAACATGAAATATATTATAACAGAATAATTTATTTTTATTTTTACTTTAATAAGTCTATGTGTCAATTCCATATTGAGTATGGACCAATGAACATACTTACACATAACCATGATACTAAATTATAAAATAAACCTCTGAGCTAAGTCTACACCAAGCGTCATTGCTGATAGTGGAGGTCCTAGCTCTCAAGTAAACTCTCTAGTAAACACTGAGAAGACACCAAACACAGGGAAACCCCAAGACATAAACAACATGGCTGAGTCCAACAGGAAGTCAGCTCAGAAACAAGTGATGAACAACCCGACTACAGAGATCAGTTCAGAGGCCAAAGGCAGTACTTTGGAGCAGGAGTGGGATCAGTTTAATCAAAAATTGCAAGGCACTCCCAAATCCTCAAATATCCAAGAAACAAAGGAATGAAAAACTCCTCTGCATGTTCATAAGGATACTTAACCAAGTCTATCAGTGAACAGTCTACGCCTATGGAGGAACAAGAAACAACGTCCCAACATACTGAAATTATCCCTGCTCTGCCCACATCATAAATTGTTCTGAAAGTAACTGAAATACCTCCACTTGATGTGTTCTATAGCCCTCTACACAAGGTTGTAGTTAGAAGGCAGAGAAAAAGGAGAAGGGTAGATACACCCGAATTCCCACCTGGAAACGAGCCAATGGACGTTTTTTGGAAGGACATTCCTTTCAATCCGATCGAAAATTTGACTAGATTATCACAGTTCACAGGAGCATATGCATTGGCCACTATGGACAAGGCTACTTAGGTCTCTACTTTACTAACGGAGAAAGAGGAGAGGATTGTGCAGCTTGAACAAGATCTCGAAACAGAGAAAGAAAGTGCAAACAGGCAGGTGGCTGAGCAACTCCCACAATTGCAACAAGACATGGAGGTCCTTAAAATAAGCCATGAAGCCGATATATCGGCCAAAAGCATGCAACTCCAAGAAATGCAGCATTCCATGGAAAGATACAAGGATGTTGCCACTACTGAGGAGTTTATTAAAGGGGCCCTAGAATTAAATACCCTTCTGGTGAAATAGCAGGAGTATTTCTTCCAGAAGATGTCACACATTACTCCCTATCTGACTACTAGCGACCAACTAACAGATAAGGCAATCGATCAGAAAACAGAGTTTAATGATTTAAACACCAGAATATCTGAGTTCGTCGAATGGCAGGAAACAAAATATGGAAGGAAAGCCAATCTACCTGAGATTGAGGAAACTCATAAAGATATTCTCTTCACAGATTGGGATGCAAGAATCAAATAGGCCTAGCTAGCAGTCGTAAGAGTAGCCGAGGTATCAAAGAATATCATTAAAGAAGTGAATCACATCCTATTTGCCACCAATCTCATTAAAGAAGTCAATACAAAACAAATGCCCAATTTAAATTCTTTGTATAAAGGATGGCAAGAAAAGGTGGGGAGTCAAAGAGAGGCAATTACAAAAATGACCACGACCATCTGGGAGTCATATTGGCAGTATCTTGTTAAGCCCCACAACCAAATTATGACTCTCAACTGTTCCATTCATATGACTCAATGGATGCTACCACCGCTCACTGATGTGATCTTCACAGGACAACTCAAGACACATTTTGGGGCACCTTCTCAAATTCAACCGATGACTTATATTTGTGATTTAAAGAACAAGCTGGCAGACATCAAGTCTTCCTCTTAGTTTTGTTGATTTAGTCTCTGTTTATTTTTGGAGTTAGTTACCTAGTTAGGAGGAAGGTTGTTTGAAACCTCCTCAAATTTTGTATAATCTATTTTTGTACATTAGTTAGAATAGTATTTATACCCTTCTGATCCAGGTGGATGTTGGTGGCCACCCACCTGTCCCATTTGGACCCCCACAATTGTCTCTTTCAGCATTTTCAGTTTCCTTAATTGTAGCACAACTTACTATTTTTAGCAGTTTTTTTCGGGTCCTGAACTTCCGGAGCCGTTTTGAGGCCCTAAACGACATTTTTTTGGGGAATCCAGGGACAACATGGGTCCATGCAATGGACCGATGTTGCATGTTCCAACAATGGTAGTTCTCGGATAGATCTTTCTAACGAGCTATCATACGCGTCAAACGGAGATCGTATGCCAAAGTTACGACCCCGGGAAATTGATGTACCAATTTACCCAAAAACGGGGCCCACAATTTGGCGTTTCATCTT
>APFE030767177.1:3715-21939 GCA_000404065.3 Pinus taeda | reverse complement strand
TTACCATCTGAATTATGATTGAAGATCTGACAAAGTGCTAGAGCTGGTATATTGGGTGGTGATGCAGATCTGGATCTGAAGGAAGGAGGAACCTTAGCGCAAAAAGGAAGGATAAGTTATATTCATGGGTCATAATCTTTAAGTCTGAATGATAGTATCTTTGTATGATTTTGATCTACTAGATGTGGCGCTTTTATGATCTATAAGTCTGATAATCTGGGTTAATTAGTGTTTGAATATATGGAAGAGCGTGTTGTCTTTTATAGATTTGTACGCAGGTTTAGTAAAGCGAGGGCGCGTATACACGCAGTTTAGGTGAAGTAAAGGCGCGTATACGCAGGTTGTTCCATATGCAGAAGCGTATGCACGCAAGTTGCAGACCGTTGAAATTGCGTATATGCTTTAAGTTGTGATCTAGCTATTTCTGCTTATTGCTGCTGTGTTCTGGGTTCTGTTGTGTGGTTTCTGGTACTGTGTTTGGGTACAACTGGCAGAGAAGTATCTACTTAACTTTAGATCTAGTTGGTGAAAAGGAGTTTGGTTGATGAATATTTTCTTGATAACTGTTTGATGTTCATGGATCCAGTCTGAAAATTGATGAAACGTGGTCCCTGGAAGAAAGAGAAGGTTGTAGCTTTCTGTAGGCCAGCACCTACGTACTAGTATCTTGGCTAGTGCAAAAGCTAAGGGGGTTGTAGCTCCCTTTCAGGAGAGCTGGAAAACGAGAGAGAGTTGTAGCTCTCTGCAGGTTGCAACCTGCGTACTGGTAAAGGAATGCACCAGTACATTGTAAACAAAAGTTTCTAATTTAAGGAAAGATAGAGACGAATTGCAGTAGGTGGTTTTCACCCACATTGGGTTTCCACCTTATATCTGGTGTTCTTGTGTGTGATTGTCTTTCTGCTCTTTTTTACTATCTATGGTTACTGGTTATTTGATGCTGCATCTCAGATTAACAAACATCATCTAAAGTTCAAGTAAATTAAAAGTTTGCTCTGTGTACACTGGTTTACTTCTGAATAGTTGCATATATACGCGGGTTGAATTGACTGAAGTAGAGTATAAAATTTGTTTTTTTCTAAAAAGGATTATTTGACTTGATAATACTGATTCACCCCCCCTCTCAGTATTATTTTCAACAGAAGTCCCATCTCGGGTTTGGATTTTGCATCATTAATGAAAGGTGATATCTCCTGGTATTTCTATGAGTATTATGATGGATTATATGTGGTGAATATGGTTGTGATTTTATTGATATTTGTGTCCCTACTGTGTTGGTTATGTATGTATTTTATGATAGTGGTTATGTATCATCATGTTCTTACTTGTTATTGAATGAACAATATATATATGACCTAATGGATGAAACGATAGATAATGTAATAAGGAGACAATGCTTCCTAGTGAATCTCAGATAAGTATGAGATCCCTATGCTCAGATCTATTATTTACATCTCTAGGTTACATATTTACTAGGAGTTTGAAAAAATTTCTGTCATGGTTAGGCTTGTTTAGGTCAATCCCTTGATCAAGTTTTCTGTAGAGGCTTTGCCTTGGTGTCATTTAATGTCTTGGAGAGTCTCATCAAGTTTTATGCATTGGTTTGGAGGTTATACCTGAAAAAGTAGCTTAAATCTCGCAGTCTCTGGCATAGAGTTGGCTGAGAGAGACTGTAGTCTCTCCCTTGCAGGCGCTATGGGAGTGACTATAGGTTTACAGTCACATGCATGCCTTGTCATGGGAGTGACTCTGGGTATAATTCATTGAAATGCTAGTTTAACTCAGGGGTTAGGCACCTGGAGTGGTGGATTAGCTCTTGGGGGTCCTGAAGCACCTGAGGGAGGTCTATAAGGTATTTTTTTATCAATTCCACTTCCTTAATGTCACATAGGAGGTCAAATCCAACCAATGTAACCTCTCGTCGCATGCTTACCCCGACTGGATGGTTGCTTGGGTAGATGATAGTAAATGAGAATTTTTGAATTATCATTTACTATCATTTGCAGCCATCTCATCATGAATTCACACTTCTCATGTTTTTAGTTGCCTGTTGCCCAGATTGGGATGCCAGTTGGCCCGGACCGTGCCTTTCCCGGCTAGAATTGTTCATTTCCGAAAGCGAAGGCTCTACCTTCCCTTTAGAAATTTCGCAAGTCTAGCCATGCACTGACCTCCAAGCATGCATTGTGCAATTCTTAGAGGTGGTGCCTTGTTGGGTCGAGAAACTATGCAATGCAGTTTGGTGGTTACATGTCACTACTGACTCAGATTGTGCATTTCATAATTTTAGTCCTTAGCAGGCCAAGCTAGACTATGCATTGCATAGTTCCAACAATCATTTAGCCTACTGACAACCTGGACTGTGCCTTGTGCAGTTTTTGTGGTCAACCTCCCGACCTCTCAACAGAAATTACACAACCTTCATGATCAGCCACACAGGTATGTTGCAAGTCAGTTCTTAAGTTTGTTTTTGTTTTCGACTAACATTTTGCTTGCCATGAGTGTTTCCATGTCTCCAGGTATTGCGAGTGTTCATTGGCCTCTCAGGAGCATAGGTACAATGGTTTCTAGGAGCACAGAGTTGAAGACATTGTTCAGAGCAAACTTGGTGATGCAATCGATCAAGTTTCTATGAACTTTCTTACCCATGAAAGCATCAAGTTGTTCATAGATAAGGACATCAAGATATGGTGATAGCAACATCACAACAAGAAACACCATCAACAACAGCTGAAGGAAGAATACCAAATGCAATGAATGCAAGAGGAAGTTTATTGACAATATAGATGTAGAGCAAAGTTGCAAGCTCAAGCAGATTTACTTGTGATGAAAGAGACTTAGGCTATGAGGTGACAACACGACATGAAGATCCCACAAAGGCAGAGAATGGAATAGAGAAGAAGTTACATGTGCTGAAGCAGTAACTCAAGGAAGAACATGAGCTTCATAGATGAGAGAATGTTGCAGCAGGAACAAGTACAATAGGGGGTGCAACATGCACTCACAGATGCAATTGTGCCTGTACAAGTTATAGATCCATCCCAACAACTGGCACGGAGCAGACAAGGTGAGCAGTGTTGTTGATTGCATGCAAGGGAATGCAGCAACATGCATGTCATTGTGTGCATGCATGTGATCCAACCCATTCGACACACTTGCCAAGATGAAGACAAGAAGCAAGTCTGACTCGGGCTAAACATGTACCTTGATAAGTTGATGCACACGGCCACCAGCACATGCTTGGAGAGTAGTGTATACACTATGCATCAACATATTGCCAGTCCAATCACACCAGGATGACCATGTTCATGCTATCAGATGAGTTGGACAGAGGAGCCACATCTGTGCACCCAGATCCAACGAAGGCAAGAGTTTGCTTCATCAAGATGTCACCATTGAGTACATGGACATCATCACGAACAACCAAGCTTGGCATCATCTCATCACCTTTGAACATCACAAGCATGTCAGAGATTTGGCCTCACCACAATGGTTTGAGTGTTAGTGATGTCTTGCATGGCTTTCTCAAGCCATTTTATCTCACATGGGCACACATGCATTGTAATGCAATGTCTTGTCAAGTGGAAGTTCAAGTGTCGATAGTTCAATGTAACAATCATAGAGTAGATGAAGAGTCATGAGGGTAGATGAACTATCACAAAGGAGAATGTTAAGAGCCACCCCACCCTTTGCTATAAATAGTTCCTCATAACTCATTGTATATGATTTTGGTTAGCTAAGCTTCGATAGGAGTATCTTAGAGAAAAATTGGATAGTATTGTAACGTACCTTGGTTTCTTCACCGTGGAGAGCTAGCATATCTCTTTAGAGGAGGAGGCGATTGTGGCTGCAACGTTCCACTATCAGAACTAGCGGGTGTACATGGATGTATTGTATGACTTAAACTTACACTTCTTAATATAACATAGCCAACATGTTTTCATGCATATGTTGTTATTGTAGTTGGAGTATTCTGGTTGCTGTAGCAATGTATGTTATTTAACTTATGCATTTGTGTATGAACTATTTTGTATGAAATTGTATGAACCTTGTTGCAGATGTGATGTTGGTTTAAAAATCACTTTGGATTACTCACTATCTTGCTTTCTATTAGGATGATGGATCTTTTCTCATCTATTTCCTTCCAAGGCGAGTACTATTACAGGTTTCCAAGGGGCAAGCTCACCTTACCCTTAATGTGTTAATACCTCTAATGCACCTTCCTTGACTTGCCACCACTGTCACAACCTTGCTATCAACAGGGACATCTTACTTTCCTCTATGTGAAATCGCAGTCAAGGCATTACCATACAACCCACTTGTGGGACTCCGAAACCAAACAGTCTAAGGTCTAATTGGGACTTATTACCGGGGAGATCCCCTAACATGTTGACGGCTCCAACGCTGTCAAAAAAAAAGTAAAGGTAAAAGAGAAGGAATTGAGTAAGAATTCATTTGGCTATGCTTGGAAACCCTAATTCCAAATGAATGAAGTGCTTTGAGTTCGTCTGACATTATGTGGGTATGTGCTATATTAATGGACATGTACTTAACATGTATATTAGCTAGTCCCTAGTTACAAATGGTTTTCCAAGGGAACTGGAGTCCCTTGAGAGATGGCGTGGATGTGTTTAGTTGCAAGCAATGTGCTTGACATAACATGGAAAGGTAACTAGTGTGTTGTTATGTTTATTTATGCACTGATAGTTATGCGTTGATGCCAGTATGATGCAGTGCGTTGCATGGAAAGAGAGGTTGCCATGAAATCTTGAAGAAGGCTCAAGTTGAGCTTTCCTTGTGAACCATGGGGATTGAGTCATGGTGTCTATTGTTGGGCTTGTGCTTTTGGTTTTTTTTTTATTTGCTTGCGCTTTATTTGAAAATTTATTTATGTCTAGAGTATAGCCATACCACTTCATTCGTAGAGTCATGTTGTTATTGGTTTTCATGTTTTTCTTGTTGTTGTTGTTTCCATTCTAGCCTTTTATGTTTTGAGTCTTGGGAATTAGTTGAGAAAGAGGAAAGTTAATGGAGCTTGGGGAGAGATGTGTGGTACTAAACAGGTAATGTAAGACATAGATGAATCTTAGTGCATGAGTAAGCACAACGGAAGTTAAGACTATGACAGTCCATCGAACTAGTTGGTTCCATTGCGATAAATGGACGGTGTCAGTATAGTCATGAGAAAGGTAACTAGAAAAGGTAAAGAAAATGGATCTGAGGTGTTGGATGTGTTAGCTATGTTGGTAATGATTGTTATCAATGTTGTGCATGTTGTGCATGAATTGATCTGAATTTGAAACTACTTGAAAAAGGTTTGCAAGGTATTCAATTCAGTAGTAAACATGTTTAAAAGATTCCCATGTCTTGCAGTAAAGAAACAAATGAAATTTTTAGCTGTTCATGATCCATTCAAGCATAGAAGAATTATTTACTTTTACTATTTAACACATCAAAATGAATTTGTTCTGCAAAATAAATCAACCACAGATGCAAAAGAAATTGATGAAGTAGTTCACCCCTCCTGGGCTACATCTGCTGGGTCTAAGGCTCCCAAATGGGTCAGTCCTCATTTTAATTAAATTCTCAAAATGAATTTACAGCTGAATAGAAGTCTCTCTAGGTGATATAGACTGTAAAATTGGATTTAGAACACATGAATCCTTTAGGATTGACTGCTGGTTCACCTCCAATGGATACCTGCAACCTGAAACAGTTCTCACAATACTGGGCCCTAGTGGCTCCTAGAACTTCGATAGCTCCAAAACCTATGCAAATGACCTCTAATGGCTTAAAGACCTGTGCCAATGGCTTTAGAACGTCCAAAATACCCAAAATCAAAAAACAAATCATCCAAAACCACCTTTCCTAGCCAAAGTTATGGCCGTTTAATGATAATTGCCAGTTTCCCCTAAAAGAACTCCAGCTAACTTTAGTGGAGGCCAGTTAGCTCTGCCAAATCTGGGCGTCCGCCAAATTTGGCGCCACCGCCAAAAATTCCACCAATTTCGCCTTAACCACCAGCTAAACTTCCGCATGTGACCAGTTGATGGGCTTGGCGGTTTTCCTCGGATTGCGTGCCCAGTTGGGTGCTAGCCGTTAGTTCCTGGGGCGTGGTCATATGGTGTGGGAGAGCTAGCCCCCAACTTTTCCCGCCCGTAGCCAATTTAAATTATTTAAAATTTTTGCTCCACCATTCTAACAACAAGACTGTTGTGGCCTAATGGTAAGCCACAGGACTATTACATGGCAGGTCAGGGGTTCGAATCACCAACCCACCAAAATTTTAACATGCGCTCCCCAACTTGCTTACGTCAACTGATGTCATCCTGGGCCACGTGGTGGCCTCCAGGATTGCCACGTGGCGGCCTCGGATTGGCCCGTCTGAACGAAATATTCCATGGAATATTCCAAGGAATATTACGTGGAATATTCTTTTTTTAATTTTTTTTTGAAAATTCAAAAATTAAGGGTTATTGGGCGATTTTGTTTTTGCCATAACTTTCACATACAACGACCATCTTTCGAACTGTTTGTGGCACCGAAATTGGGAGGACAAGATATATCCGGTCATTTAAGTTTGAGCCAATTTTGAGCACTTTCATTTTTGAGCATTTTTCGACACTTGGGACATGAGCCCCTGATCACGCCTCCCCATTGGGAAGCTTTTGGACCCCAAAAGCCTTCAACTACCTATTAAAGAGGTGAGGGTACAATTCCCTCACTCTGTCCACCTCCATCCACTTTACCTTGTTTGGTTTGTTGCCTTTGAAACCAACCCGAACATAATCTACATTGCCCCTCCTTGAAGTGCGTGTCCTTTTGTCAAGGATTGTATCTTCTTTCAGCTCATCTAAATATTCTGGCGAGAAATCTTCTATAGATGACAGCTGAACAATTCTTTCATGATCAACGATCAAAGGAGGTTCATACAAACGTAAGTTATCCACATTAAGAACAAAATACATTTGCATGTAGGAAGGCAAATCTAATTGAAAAGCATTATTTCCAACCTTCTTGGGGATTTTGAATGGACCATAACGAATAGGCTTCAGCTCTTTACCTTCTCCTTGCATCCTTTCCTTACTGATGTACAACCATACCTCATCCCCTTCTTGAAACTTGTGATCAACTCTATGCTTGTCGTGTCTTTCCTTGTACTTGCCTTGACTTTTCTCAAGTTGTTGTTGAATTTACTGATGTATTTGCTGAATTATTTCAATGAATGAACGAGCTTTGTCAACATCACTATGTCCCTCAATGGCGACATCTTTCCCAAGAATGAAATCAAGAGGTGATTTTGGCAAGTAACAAAAACAAGCTTCAAACGGTGAGGTGTTTGTGGAAGAGTGCTTGGCACGGTTGTAAGCATGTTGTATGTAGTGCAAATGTTCATCCCAAAGCTTGGGATGCTTGCTGCAATATCCTCTCAAGAGGTGCACAATGGTTCTGTTCACAACTTCAGTTTCTCCATCTGTTTGCAGATGGAAAGCAGTACTTCTCTTCAACTTTGTGTCCATCATCTCCCATAGGTTGGACCAAAAATTCCGCACAAATCTAGAATCCCTGACACTAATAATGGAAGTAGGCAACCCAAAGTGAATCCATACATGATGAAAAAATAATTCAGCAGTTTGTTCAGCAGTTATAGTTTTCTTACAAGGCATAGGTATACACATTTTGCTGAAACGATCAACTACTACATATAAATAATCATGCTGCTTTGTATATTTTGGCAAACCACCTACAAAATCCATAGAGATGCTCTCCCGTGGTCTAGAAGGTATCGGAAAAGGAGTATACAAGCCAAGCTTCCTATTACTAGGCTTGCTAGTAGCACATAATGAACAACCTCTTATGAACCTTGAAACATAATCTACCATGCGAGGCCATTAGCAATACCTCTGTAGATGTGCAACTGTTTTTCTTACACCAAAATGGCTAGCAATAAGAGAAGAATGAGCTTCTCTTATGACATTTATCCTCTCCCCCTGTGGTATACACAACTTCCCCAAATGAAACAACAAATTGTTATGAATGTGATAGTCATTTTCCTCTACATGATTCCCTTTACTCAAGCTAGCATACACATCTTTAAAGTCATCAACAGATGCATACTGTTCTATGTAACTATCATGTACAATAGAATCATTCTTAAGTAAAGTAACAACACCAATAATAGGCCTTGAAAGCATATCAGCAACTTTATTCAGAGTACCTTTCTTGTACCTTATTACCAAATGGAACTGTTGCAAGAAGCCCATCCATCTGAAGTGTTGTGACTGTTGTAACTTGCTTTGTGATTGCAAGTACTGTAAGGGTTGATGGTCGGTATGTATAACAAGTTCTTTGCCCATCAAATAGTGTTTCCACTTTTTGACACTTTGTACCAATGCATACAACTCCTTATCATAGGTAGGATAATTTACAACAACACCATTAAAAATTTCAGAATGAAAAGCAATAGGCTTACCATGCTATAGAAGAACTGCACCCATGGCATAATCACTAGCATCGGTTTGTATCTCAAATGGCTGTCTCAAATCCGATAATGCAAGGACCGGAGCTGAACTAATCTTCTCTTTCAAAGATTCAAAAGCTTTTTACTGCTTACCTCCCCATTGGAAAGCATGCTTCACACTTGTCACTGCATGCATAGGAGCTGCTATAGAAGAGAAGTTAGAAATGAACTTCCTTCAATATTGAGCTGCACCCAAAAAACTTCTTACCTTTGTTATGGATTTGGGAGTAGGCCAATTCACAATAGCCTCTATTTTAGCAGGATCAATCCTCAAAGCACCTCCTCCTACTATGTGTCTCAAATAAACCAAAGAAGTCTTTCCAAATTCACACTTTGACATTTTAAGAAATAACTGATTCTTCTTCAAAACATCAAGTACTTTTCTAACATGCATGACATGATCTTCTCTAGACTTGCTGAAAATTAAGATTCCATCTAAGTAGACAATAATGAAATCATCAAGAAAAGGACGCAAGACGTCATCCATTACCCACATGAAAGTTGCAGGTGCATTGCACAAACCAAACGGCATCACCAACCATTCAAAGAGTCCTTGTTTGGTTTTAAACGTTGTCTTCCAAATGTCGCTTTCTTCAATTCTTACTTGATGATATCCACTGCGCAAGTCTAACTTAGTGAGATATCGAGCATCTTTCAGCTGGTCTAGCAAATCATCTATCCTTGGGGTGGGTAACGATTCTTTACCGTTATCTTGTTCAAGGCCCTGAAATCAACACACATATGCCAAGTGCCATCTTTCTTTGGAATCAGTACAATCGGTGACCCACATGGCGAAGTACTTGGCCTTATGAAACCCTTGTCTAACAAGTCCTTGATTTGCCTCTTTATTTCAGCATTCTCCATAATAGACATGCGGTACATGCCTATATTTGGAAGAGGACAATCTGGATGCAAATGGATTTCATGCTGAATCTCCCTCTTAGGAGGCAAACTTGTTGGCTCCTGAAACATCTCATGATATACATCAACTACATCATACATATCTGATTTAAGTTTTGGATCCCAATTGTCAAATGACTCATGATTCACATCAACCTTGGGCTTAATCATAAGAAGAACAAAATTCTTGCTTGAATTGACTAGCCTTTTTACCTGTCCTACATTCACCATTGCTATATTTGTCTTCTTGCGATGAGCTCTAACAATGAACTCCTTGCCATCTTTGAAAATATGATATTTGTTTTCATGGCGATGGAAGATAGCTTTCCTGTCAAACAAGTAAGGACTTCCCAAAACAATTTCTGTTATATCAAAAGGTACCACATCAAGTTCAACTGTATCAATAAAATGTGCAGTAATTGCAAAGCGCAATGTGCACTTTATTGAAATTTGTAAATTTGCATCCTTGCAAATCCATCCAAGTGGATATGGCTTCGGATGTGGAACGGTCTCAAGTTTAAGCTGCTTGACCAAGTCTTCTGATATGAGGTTTTCTTGTGACCCACTATCAAAAAGTGTGTCAATATTAGTATGTTTTGAAATCACCCTCACATGAAACAATTCAATTCTTTCTTCCTCATTAAGAGCTTGTACATGACAGTTTGAGGTACTATTGCTGGCTTGAATTTCCATTTATTTTCCCTTCAAGTTTTTCAATCCCATGGCTGTAATTTTGGTTTCATCACCTGAATCATCCCCTAAATCTTGTGGAGTAGATGTAGTAGCAGCAGTTTTCTGTTTCCCTTTGGATTTCTTAAATTGAGGTCTTTTTTCAGGATGTAATTTCCAACAGTTTTTATCCTCATGGCCTGGTTTAGAACAATGTTTACAGATCACTTTCTCACTCTCCTATTTGACAGATGCATTCTTTTTGCCCTTTCCCTTGGAGGTTTTCTCTTTGTTTTTCCCCTTAGCGGGCTTGTTTCTACCCTCTTCAAATGTATTTTTTCCCCTTGCCTCTAAATGGGTAGCTTGGACACAAACCTCATCCAAGCTAGTAGGGTTAAACATCAAGATGGTGTGTCTAAGGTAGCTATGCAAGCCACCAATATATTTCAGCAAGGTGTCCTAAGTCTGTAAATCTACCCCTAACAAGACAGCTCTTCTCCTGAATTCTTGGGTGTAGTCTTGGACATTCTGATAAGTTGTCTAAAATTTTTCCAGTTCATAATGGCTTTCTGCATGTGAGCAAGAGGATAAAATTGTTTTTTAATGGCTAACAGAAAGTCAGTCCATGTTAAGGTAACGTTACCAAATTTCTTGATCTCCTCTTTGGTCGTGGCCTCCCACTAGACCAATGTTGCTCCATGCATTCTCAAAGAAGCCAACTGAATCTTTGTGGCATCATCATGCATACTCTGGATCCTCAAGTAAACTTTCGACTACCTAATCTAGTTGTCAAGATTTTCTGCATTCACTGGACCATTAAACATATGCAATTCGAATTTTACATCAAGCTTCAAAAAAGGACTTTTTCCAGAGGATCTATGTTTATGCACAGAAGAAGAAGACGAGGATGAAGAGGAAGGAGGTGACGATGGGGGTGGTGGATCACCATTAGCTCCATGTCCTTTCTTGGAATGATCATCATCCTTCTTACCTCCTGACGAACCCTCTCCTTCAAGTGGATGTTTAGACCCTTCTCCAGCCAGTTTCTCATTTCTTTCTTGGTACAATATCCTCACCATTTCAGTGAGGTCCAAGAAAACCTTTCTGAAGACTCTTTCTTCTTCTCTTGGATCCGTGTCTGCAGGAATTTATCCTTCCTGTGCAGACATTCTTGAAGCTTCTGCTGAGACTCTTGAGGGTGAAATTGAATGTGAAGGTGATGGCTCTCTGGCCTTCCTCCTTGACTGAGGATTCTCTTGTTCTCTAGTCAACTGTCCTTCCCCTCTTTTAAGTTTCAACCCGGTAAGCATCAATACTTGCAAGACAGTTAGAATATCTTTGCACAAAAACAATCAAAAGACAACTACACCAGAGATTGACTGAAAGAGCATTTATCTACTTTGCAATTGTATAACAAGAGCATATCGAAGGATTCCTGGTTCGTTTCAGGCTCTGTCTATAGCTTATTTGACTACTTTTGATACAAAGAAATAACAACATAGCTCTGATACCAACTTGATCTGAATTTGAAACTACTTGAAAAAGGTTTGCAAGGTATTGAATTCAGAAGTAAACATGTTTAAAAGATTCCCATGTCTTGCAGTAAAGAAACAAATGAAATTTTCAGTTGTTCATGATCCATTCAAGCATAGCAGAATTATTTCCTTTTACTGTTTAACACATCAGAACGAATTTGTTCTGCAAAATAAATCAACCACATATGCAAAAGAAGTTGATGAAGCAGTTCACCCCTCCTGGGCTACGTCTATTGGGTCCAAGGCTCCAAAATGGGTCAGTCCTCGTTTTAATTAAATGTTCAAAATGAATTTACAGCTGAATAGAAGTCTCTGTAGGTGAAATATACTGTAAAATCAGATTCATAACACATGAATCCTTCAGGATTGACTGCTGGTTCACCTCCAATGGATACCTGCAACCTGAAACAGTTCTCACAATACTAGGCCCTAGTGGCTCCTAGAACTTCTACGGCTCCAAAACCTATGTGAATGACCACTGATGGCTGAAAGACCTGTGCCAATATCTTTATAACATCCAAAATACCCAAAAAAAAAAAAAAAATCGTCCAAAACCGCCTTTCCTAGCCAAAGTTATGGCCATTTAATGATAACTGCCAGTTTCCCCTAAAAGAACTCCGGCTAACTTTAGTGGAGGCCAGTTAGCTTCGCCAAATCTGGGCGTCTGCCAAATTTGGTGCCACCGCCAAAAATTCCGCCAATTTTGCCTTAACCACCGGCTAAACTTCCGCATGTGACTGGTCGATGGGCTTGGCGGTTTTCCTTGGATTGCGTGCCCAGTTGGGTGTTGGCCCTTGGTTCCTGGGGCGTGGTCAAATGGCGTGGGAGGGTTGGCCCTTGGGGGCTGGCCCCCAACTTTTCCCGCCCGTAGCCAATTTAAATTATTTAAACTTTTTGCTCTGCCATTCTAACAACAAGACTGTTGTGGCCCAATGGTAAGCCACAGGACTATTACATGGCAGGTCGGGGGTTCGAATCACCAACCCACCAAAATTTTAACATGCGCTCCCCAACTTGCTTACGTCAACTGATGTTATCTTGGGCCACGTGGTGGCCTCCAGTATTGCCACGTGGCGGCCTCTGATTGGCCCGTCCCAACGAAATATTCCATGGAATATTCCATGGAATATTCTTTTTTAATTTTTTTTTAAAATTCAAAAATTAAGGGTTATTGGGCGATTTTGTTTTTGCCATAACTTTCACAAACGGTGACCGTTTTTCGAACCGTTTGCAGCACCGGAATTGGGAGGACAAGCTCTATCCGGTCGTTTAGGTTCAAAACAATTTTGAGCACTTTCATGTTTGAGCATTTTTCGACACTTGGGACATGAGCCCCTAATCATGAATAAAGGGAGCTCTCTTAACCTTGACCTTGTAATATCTCGAATTTTTGTTGTGATCATGATTATGTTGATGTTTATATATGTATACATGTAGGCATGTATGCATGTCATGTGTGATAGTGTGACAGTGTGATCATGAATCATGATTATTTTATGCTAATGTTTATATGTACATATGTATGTATATATGACATTGAATGATGAGATCATTATTATTTTATGATGTATGTATGTGTACATGTATCTATGTCATTGTATGACAGGGCCATGAGGAACCATTCTTGTGGAGGAATGATTTTTTTTGTAGGAACATGACATGAAGAGCTTCCTGGTCTAGGAGGAATCAAGTGGGAAGAGTAGTCATGACAAACATATGAGGTGAGTATCATGTGAATATGAATTTATATTGTATTATTGTATTATGCCTATGCATATGTTATGGAAAAGTTATATCGAGGGATACATAAAAAAAGTGAAAGTAGTGTGGTCTGCAACATGTTGGGACAAGCATGGATAAGACACTGGAAGCAAGGTTGCTTGGTAAAGAGTGAGTGTGATTTTGGATGTGTGGTATGATTGTTCTGCGTATGTTCTATTTGTTGTACTTGTTTCACCTGTGATGTTGTGTGCATGTGGTGTGGTGTATATTTAGTGTCTGCACATGTTGATTATGTAATGTTATGTACATGGTGTAGTACATATAGTGTTCCATGAATGTTGCATATTCAATGCTAGGCATACATGGTTCTATGTACATGTTTGGTATGTTGTATTGTGTACACATTGTATTGTGTGCATGATGGATATGTAGTGTTGTGTGCGTATGGTGTAGTGCACATGTTGGATATGCGGTGCTATGTACAGATGATGTTACGTACATGTTGGAAATGTAGTGCTAGGTACAAGTGGTGTTGCGTGCATGTTGTACATGTGGTGCTATGTACATATGGCGTGGTTTGCATGATTGTACAACTGGTGCTATGTGCATGTGGTGTTGTGTACATGTTGTACAATTGGCACTGTGTGTAGGTGGTGCTATGTACATGTGGTGATGTGTACATGTGGTTTTACGTACATGTCGTGCATGTGGTACTATGTACATGTGGTATTGTGTAGACGTTGTATAGTGGTGTGATGTACATATGGTGTTGTGTAGGTGGTGCTGTGTACATGTGATGTTGTGTACATGTTGTGAAGGTGGTGCTTGGTACAAGTGGTACTGGTGTACATGTGAGATTGATTGCATGTCATACATGTTGTGTTGAAGGCATGTGGTACTAGCCTACTATGTATGTGCATTGTGTAGGTGTGTATTGTTGTACATCGAGTATATATGTATTGTGTTGTGTTGTACGCCAGGTTTAGGTGTATGTATTGTATTGTATACACTGGGTGTGGGTGTATGTATTGTATGTCAGGTGTAGGTGCATGCCTTGCATGGTGTTATATGTCATGTGTGGTTGTATGTGTGTGATGCAAACAATGTATATGCACACCTGGTTGAGGAGAAGGCACTGGGTCTTTGCTGGGTGTGGAAACCGATCCGGTGTGTGTATTAAAGAACAAAGGCAAAAGTAAGGATCGATGAAGGATAAGTATTGGTACTTTATTTCATTTTTATTATGCATGTTTTTTATGATTATGGTTGATGATGATTACATGTGAATTATGATTCTAGTTGATGATAATTACATGTGATTTATGATTTTGATCTATGATGGTTATGTTTTGAGCTAACCTGATGAGATATTTTTATACACGTTGATTTGGTCAAATATGCTAGTTTGACTTGTTCTGATAGGAAGCAAACAGGATTTCAAATGTATCTTATTGATGAGTTACCAATGAGGTATGATGAAAATTTATTTCAATTTATTTTAAATCTAATGGAAGTTATGTGTTTGGTACAGGGTGTACGCAAATGCTCAGTAGGGTGTTTGAAATTGACTGCAAGAATTTGCAACAGAAAAGGAATTGGAAAATGGAGCAATATGCTAGTAAAACATTCATGAATAGGGCCATTGTGGGACATTGGTACCCAATATTCCATTGACTTCCATGAGCATGCTATGACTAGTATGATGGTTTTTGAGGTAGGGATATGCCTTGGTTTTTGTATCTTCCAATGCAAGGAAGCCTTGCCAAGGGATGGACTACCCGATATGGTGGTGCTAGTTGAACTTCGAAGGTGAGTGATTGCATGGAAGGGGTTGGCCGTATTCCTCGAGGGACTATGTAGCAAAGAAGGGAAGACCGGGGATGAATTTGTTTTGGTCAATATCATTTCTAGATGGAATCAGATGCACATTGGGAGTGCGCCCTAGAACAATGAGCCGATAACTGTTCACTGAGAGGAAAAGTAGTGCAGGATTATAACGTTGGACATTGGATGTAGTTTTATTATAGCAGTGGATTCTAGACTTCCTGGAAGGAGGTGAATCCTGGTATTACTTGAGAGTGGAGGTGTGAGCCTTTGGATTCCCTTGTTGCGGATGCAGGCATTGTATCTCTTCATTTCTTGGTTGAGAAAATGTGTATATGCATCTATTATTGTAAATACTGTATTGATATGGATTTATAAAGCTCCATAGATAGTATGGTTATTTGTTGGTTGAAAAAATGTGTATGTGTATGTGTATATGTGGATTGTAAGTACCGTAATGAGCTGTGTTATAAAGCTCCAGTAAATTGTATGTTTTTCATGTTTTAGTAGTGGTCATTGTAAATACTCCAACGAACTATGTTATAAAGCTCCATGGGCAGTATTTTTTTTTGTTTTTTTTTTTTTTTTAGCAGTCTTGTTGGTTATAGGTGTCATTGAACACCAAGGACGTTGTTCCCCCAAGGGGGAGGGTTCTATAACATCCCTGGTGAAAATTCCATGTAAAAATATATATAAGGTCATGGTGATGGGACACGTATTCCAAGTTAAATGGTAAGGGAAACATTCTAGTGGGTGTTGATTCAATTTATTATGGCTAAGGAAATTAACAAAGATAATGGTTAAGGCTTTGGAAAGGAATGAGGCATTTATTTTCATTTTATTTATGAAAATAATGGAAATTAGGATATAAGGAAGGTGAAAGGTCATAGGTTGCATGTGAGGAGGAAAATGAAGGAAAACAATGTAAAATGAAGAAACTAGAGGCCTCATTAATAAAAAGGATTCTAAGGATTAGTGGGCAAGACTTGATCAATTCAGTATTAGAGCTCTCTCATTATTCTCTCTCTCTCTCATACTCTTATATAGTTATATTTCTTTTGGAGCACTCTTGGAGGGTGTGGCATACTTGGATTCTTGGAGCAAGAAGGTAAAGGAAGAGTAGGAAAGTGCAAGTGGGTATTAAGATCAGCAACTACATTAGATTTGCTTGCAGGTACTGAGTTGCATGTATGATTTCTATACTAATTTTGGCATGCATGTGGTTTCTTAGCCATGATCTGTCACTAGCATGGAGGATTTCCTGGATTGATAATGGATTTTCCTAGCCTTTCCATTTCCTAGATAGCCATGGAGTTTATGGGTTTATTTCCTTACTTTTTTGGTTAGTTCTCATGTTTTCTTAACTTGGATTGAGTTACTAGTTCCTCGAGCCTTGGTTGGACAAACACTCTAGAGCCCTGTAATGACTTGGGTTGAGTTATTAGTCTTAGAGCCTTAGTTGGACAAATGCTTTGGAACTTTATAACAACTTGGGTTGAGTTACTAGTCTAGGAGCCTTGGTTGGAGAAATTCTCTAGAGCCCTAGGTGGGTTGAGTTACTAGTCCTGGAGTCTTGGTTGGAAAAATGCTCTGGAGCCCGGTAAAAGGTATGGGTGGAGTTACTAGTCCTGTAGCCTTGGTTGGACAAATGCTCTGGAGCCCATATAAGCTGTGGGTTGAGTGACTAGTCGTGGGAGCTGGGTTAGAAAAAATGCTATGGAGCCCTGGAAGGTTAGGATGGAGACTGATTTGATGATGGTTTTGTGATGTCTTCTTGTGAAGTGGAATCACTATTTGATGGGTTGAGGTGGATGGCCTCTGGAATCCCTAGATGTGTTTTGATTGATGTGTTCTATGAGATCCCACATTCATGCTTTGAATATGGCACAAGGGTGAATGACTGAAGAGAGATTTGGCTCAACCATTCTATGGTCAAGTGGAACATGGAAGTTGTTGGCATTATGGCACAGGTTTGGGGCTATGGCACAGGTGTTGTCCTTGATGGCAACCTTCTTTGGTAACAGATCTCAGTTCAGGCAGTCAGAAAGTAGAAAAAGTCATATACGCAGGTTCATCTAGACTAAGGCACGTATACACGCGGCTTATACATTACAAAGCGCGTATATGTTGGTGATCATCCTTTTGGTCCATGGCAGTTAGATCTTGGAACTTGAACCTATGTTTCGGACCATGGCGTCTCGTTAGATGTGTCGATCCCTAGTTTTGGGTTCATGGTATTGAAATGTTATGGTTTTGGACCATGGTATTGGGGAATGCCTAAGACTATAAAAGAGGAAGGAGATCTTGTGACAAATTACCATCTGAATTATGATTGAAGATCTGACAAAGTGCTAGAGCTGGTATATTGGGTGGTGATGCAGATCTGGATCTGAAGGAAGGAGGAACCTTAGCACAAAAAGGAAGGATAAGTTATATTCACGGGTCATAATCTTTAAGTCTGAATGATAGTATCTTTGTATGATTTTGATCTACTAGATGTGGCGCTTGTCTGATTTATAAGTCTGATAATCTAGGTTAATTAGTGTTTGAATATCTGGAAGAGCATGTTGTCTTTTATAGATCTGTACACAGGTTCAGTAAAGCGATGGCGCGTATACATGCAGTTTAGGTGAAGTAAAGGCACGTATACGCAGGTTGTTCCATACGCAGAAGCGTATGCACACAAGTTGCAGACTGTTGAAATTGCGTATATGCTTTAAGTTGTGATCTAGCTGTTTCTGCTTATTGCTGCTGTGTTCTGGGTTCTGTTGTGTGGTTTCTGGTACTGTGTTTTGGGTACAGTTGGCAGAGAAGTATCTACTTGATTTCAGATCTTGTTGGTAAAAAGGAGTTTGGTTGATGAAGAATTTCTTGATGATTGTTTGATGTTCATGGATCCAGTCTGAAAATTGATGAAACATGGTCCCTGGAAGAAAGAGAAGGTTGTAGACTTCTGTAGGCCAGCACCTACGTACTAGTATCTTGGCTAGTGCAAGAGCTAAGGGGGTTGTAGCTCCCTTCCAGGAGAAGCTGGAGAACGAGAGAGAGTTGTA
>APFE030767176.1:0-18536 GCA_000404065.3 Pinus taeda | reverse complement strand
TTGGCCTTCCCATAGAAGCCTTTTTATACTTCTCCCAAAGTAGTTTTTTGGTTGGGAATTTGTTGGGAAGAGTTGGGCCACGGGCACTAATAGGTAATCAACAGGTAAAACCCGTGATCTCTGCACGAAATTAAGGAGATTTATTTTTTTAAGTGTTTTTAAACATATACGCGGGTTGGGTATACACAGACCCGCGTATACACGCATTTAGCTCAGGGCAATATAGCGTATAGGGAATAAACACTATTTTTTAAATTTGGGACCAAGTCTGGAAGGAGGGGTTGCCCTAGGCCATGAGTGTAGCATCACAAACCTCAAGAGTGAGATTTGGAGCTATAACAAGCATACATAGTAGTTGTTTAGCACAAATCACCTTTTTTGAACTAGTTGTGCTACGAAACTACGGATTCCTATATGATTGCAAAAATTTAACCCTAAACTTAATGGAATGACTTATAAATGGAAAATGTGACCTATTTTACCATGAAGTGAACCTAAAGGACTTTATTTGGAAATGAAAGATGACATTTTAAGACTTCAAACCCTATCACTTACCTTTTATCAAGACTAAAATGACCTTTAGACCTCCTTGAAATCATGACCAAAATCAAAGTTGACACAATGATGTTTTTAGAATTTTTGGGTGATAACACAATTTATCAACTTTACAAGAAATAATGTATATATAAAGACACAGGCACACAAAACTCAGATAACACACAAATGTACAATAACACGTATATTTCCATTATATACAAAACTCAATTATAGGCTAAGGCCTTACGGCCCGAATCACAAATTACCTTGCAACTACATTTTATCCTCCTCTGTCTCTCTATTTAACACAACACATACTCTCTTATATAGGAAATTACAAAGGGAGGGATCATTTATGATGCATGAGTTTCTCCCACAATCGCTCAATCAAATCCCCTAAATCTCTCTATACACATATATGGTAGATAATTACATTTAATTAAGCCTTCTAGAGACTTATCAATTCCATCAATTTAGCTTTGTTTAAATAGCATTTTCCCTGGTTTACAATGATTGTCCATGTTTCCTCTCTCATAACTTAATTTAAATTTTGATTAAGGGTGGTCAAATGCTCCTACATCAATGTATGACTATTACAGGAAGATACCATCTTGGATAGGAAGGTCCACACTTCCAAGCAAGGACATGTTGAGTATCTTCGAGTAGGACTCAAAGGCATGAATCCAAGAAAAGCAAGGTGGATGGAGATCAGAAGGGTGAGGGAGTTGTACTTGTTATCACTCAGAACTTTCTCTAGAAGTTATCACAATAAAAAAAATGGCTGAAGTAACTGTTAGAGCCTAAATCTACCTCAGGCTGAGAAAGGTAAGATCCAAGACAACATCAAACCATGCTTAACCTGGTAGCTAGCCTCACCAGGTCGGGAGAGGGCTCTCTCCTTGTCAATCTTAGCAAAGATGATCAATGAGGCTTGAGATGACTAATGTGAAGACTAATTTTAGGCTAGGTATGTGTGAAAAAGAGTTTGATTAAATTTGATGATGTTTTGTTGGCTCAAAAGGAAAGGCAGATTTTGGGTCTGGGGAATGAGGCTTAGTTTTGCAGAGATCTTTATGGGGCAAGGTAGGAAAATGATTTGGTACTTAAAATAGAATGAAATGGAGAGCTTTTAGACAGGCGAGGAGTTCAAGAGGGCAAGAAAACCTCAGGGATCCTCTTCAAACAGCTGAAAACATAAATAACTAAGAAAAACCTAGGTAGAGCACTGCAATTTCAATGGATTCTACCTTTATCCTTGTTTGTTTAGTTAAGATGAAGTAAGAGAGATAATGGCATACATAAAACACATGTGTACTTACAAATACAGAAGGAAAAACAATACCAAAGCAAGATGCCACATGAATCTCGTAAAGTGTTGCAAACCTTGGTCTATTCCTTAGCCAAAACTGTTGAAATATGTATACAATGAAACTCCAAGCTTTCTCAAAAGTCCAACCTTTTCTAATGACTGAAAAATCACAAGATATAGGAAAACAAAAAATCATCCTAGCCTCTAAGGGTTGATCTCATGATTTTAGGAGTTTTTCCAACAAATTCTAAACTGAGAACTAAAAATTAGGTAGTGGAACAACTTGCCTCTAAAAACTAGGGAACTGATTCATTCAGTTGCAAACCACCTTTTCATGGATGAATCTACCTCTATGAATGAAAATTTAGCATAATTACATCAAGATCCATCAAGTTACATTAAATTACATCATGAGTTTTACATTTAGAAGGAGAAAAGTCAAATTGTTAAGAAACTAGGCGAAAAACAAAGTATTTTTGGTCAAACTGAGCAAAATTCCTCCAATGCGTCGCGCTGATTTCCCTATGCGTAGCGCATTTTTGCAGCTGCTTTTAGAGGCCTTCTCGATGTCCAAATTTTCTCTAAGTGTGCTTGTTTGAAAGGTCTACCTGTCTACGTTCTAGAACAAGTGAAATTTTGAATTTGGCTTCTATTTTCCCCTCCAAAACTAATTTCTCCCAACACTGCTTCCTGTGTGTCCAAAAAGGGGCAGAAAGGTCATTTTTGAGGTGTTTTTGACCTTTTTGGGAGCTCAAAACTTGTCAAACTTTCTTGTCCATTTGTTATCATGCATATTTTTTCATGAAAAATCCAAAAATGCTGAGTTTTCATCAAAATGAGACATCCATCAAAAGCGAGCGCCAGGTGGCACGATGCATTGGCCAGAAAAACCTATTTTTTGACCCAAAAATTCCAAAATTGCAAAAATGTCCCAAATTTTTTGAAAATTGGGCTGAGTGTTCTCCATTAAGTTTTGTGTTGGGCCAAGGAAGCCTTAGCAAATATCTGAAGTCTATATTGCTCTTTTCGCTTCCTCGATGCCTTCTTCAACTTGGCCTTCAAGTTCCTGATTCTTGCCTTGCAACTTTTATTTCTCACCAAGTAATGGTAGGCCATGTGCCTCAACATAGTTTTATCCCTGTTGGCCTTCTCTAGAAACATTTCTAAGTGGATATTTGTTCACTCAAGCCAAGACTCATGATCAACATTGATTTCTTGTTAAAGTGGGCTGAGTTTCACTTTCCTCCTTTTGGCAGCTTGTCGGTTTTCTCATATGTTTTTCAACACCATAATGGTTTGTTGATCCTCTAGTTGTTTGTTTCTTTGCTCCAAATATTTTATTATCCACTTGGTTCTTTCTAGGTTGAGGGAGAAATCATTAATGTCCACCTGTTGCTCCTAAATGATCTCCTTGAGCTTTGAGCTTTGTGGGCCCAAATCAGTGTTGTCATCCTGAATGAGAATGAAATCTGTCTCCTGCTCTCCTAAAGGTCCCTCATCATGTAATGGTTGCTTGCCCTTGTCCTGAACCTGATCTATTGATAGAGGAAGCGAAACCCCTTCCACCTCGAGTGGAGATAATACTTGCTTTGCTACTGCAAACAACCTTCTAGTGCCCTTTTGATAGGTGACAAACATTGGCACACTAACGGTCTGTCTCATGACTCTCCTGCTAATGTGAAGGTCCACCTGTCTCATGAAAAGCTGCTGGAGGTACTTGAGGACCTGTGAAGACCTCATGTGAAATGAAATCCTCGTATGAGATGTTCTGTAAATCAAGCTGATGCAAGACCACAATTTTGATTAGTGCAAAATGGTATATTATGTTATACTGCTGCTGAGGAGTCTTCGTGTGAACTAAGGTGGTCATCTTCTCAATTTTCCGGCAAATGAAGTAGGGGAGATTCATCATTCTCACCCTAGTAAAGTGCATCAACAATCTGATATGTTAGGCATACAGGCAAGAAAACCAGCCCTCACAGCTGAAATACTTAATTATGAGTTTCATCAAGGGAGCATATGAGTCCTTCAGATACCAGAAGGGAAAAACTCCACTGAGATGACTCTAATAACCAGCCTTGATGTAAGGCTCATAATGTTCTCTGTCAATTTGCTGCCTTTTATTCCACTGCTCATCGACATTTGGAATGCTAGTTGTTAGAGAAATAGACTCTGGTGTCAAGGTGAATGTCACACCTGCTAGAGTGACTTGGCCATTATGTATATGGAGCACAAACAACCTGGCCAACTCATGATGGTACTGGACTCTCTTTACCATCTCACAAAACTAATAACAGGATTGGTGTTGAAAGCATGTGACAGCAAGAGGGTAGGCCCGCAGCTCGGCAAGTGAAGTAGGCTCCTCTCGTATATGTTTACCACCCTTGTGAGGTCTCCTTGGTGCATGCATTTCTCTAGGAGAGTCATTGTGTGTCTCCTCATCTCGGTCATAGGAAGGATCAGATTCCATGTTTGCCAAATGTTTGAGTTCTCTTAGATGAGTATGAAGAGATTTTATGGTGTCTTAGATTTTGCTGCCAAATGTATGAAAATGTATGAGGGACTGTGGAGGGAGAGGGTAAGAGGAGCTTTTGGTAATGTTGTTGACAAGATTTTGGGGAATATAAGGGTTTTAGGGACAGTAATTAGGCTTTGGAATGGAAATTAGGGTTTAGGAATTTGTAGCTAGGTTTTGGGATAGTGGGAGTTAGGGATATGGGGTTAGTGAATTTAGGGATATAGGGATTAGGGAATGAGTTGATGAAACTAGAAAATGAATGAGGGAAACAAAGAGTGTGGGAGTGAGGGAATGGAATTGGCAACAAAAACACAAATTGTAAACCCAAGGCAACTGTTTGTTGGCAAAAATTGCAAGGAGGTAGGGTTTTGATTTTTTTTCACTAAATCATCATAAACATCTAGAGGCACACTTTCATTGGCAGTGGAAGAATGTTTGACTTACTTGGATAGGTGGCAACTGAGAAAATTTGGCAATTGGATGAGTTTCGTGGGTGAAATCAGGCTTGCAACCCTATGCGCCGTGCCACAAACCCAACGCATCATGCCATCTCTATGCGTCGTGCCAATGTATTTTTTGCACTGTAGAAGGCGGCCCAATGTGCCGCGCCAGCGCTATGCGTCGCGCCCATGACCCAATGCACCGCACCCCTGAAACTTGCATAGTTTGTTGTGATTTTCCCTCTTTTCTCCAACACGACCTTGCTCTTATTTCCTTTTTCTCCTTTGGATGCAAATGAGCTCTTTAAGCACAAGAAATAGTTTATAAAAAAAAAAAAAAAAAAAATATTTTTTCACTCATAAAACCCACTTTTGTAATGTTTGCATTTGACATTTGCTTTTCAAACTCTGTTTTCAGGCTGTTTGCTTTATTGTTGCGTTTGATGAACTAAATGATTTGACTCTTTGTTTGCCTTGCAGGTGATGGAGATGCTAAAGCTTGGCAAGGTGACCAGGGTCGCCACTAAAGCTGTTACATATGAAAAACTAAAATTACATCAAATTTATACATGAAAACATAGAATACTCTATTTTAAAATAAATCTTTGAGCATGTGATTATGGAATTTATTGGTACTGGAACTTTATTCAACCTCCTCATGTGCCTGCTGACCATTATTGAACATTTTGAAGACTTTTTTGATGAAACCCTAGACCTAATAAGACTAAAAACCCTAAAAATGACTCTTGCAGATTGAAAGACAAAAAATGACTACAGATGATCTTGATGAATGGAAATGGGCCAGCAGGTAAAGGACATGAGGGAAAATGTACAATAAGCCACTACTGTCAGATGATCCATGATCCTAATGGAATGCAGCTGACCGAGCGAGACACCTAATATGCAATGCAACAAGAGAATTTGATCACTAATGAAGGGATGAAGATACCGACACTAACAGTAACCACGGACCAACTTTTAAGCATAGGCTCTAGCCAACCTATGGCTCATAGAGGGCTCTCTCTATATAATTTTTCTTTGTTTACTGGGATTTTAGGCTAGTTCTGAAGGTTCAAGGGGTTTTTTTATTTGTAATGAAGATTTGGATGGTGGAATCATTATAATAAATGGATAGAATGATGTCTTTGGACCATTGGGCTATGGAGTCAACAGAAGGGCAGTAGACCTGGGATTAACTCACTAAAGGGAATGTTCAAAGGGCAATATAGTAGAGTAAAGTGCAGGTCTTTGGAGTAGAGGGGTGAAATGGTTTGAACTAGGGTGAGAGAGCAATTGAGAATTCTCAAACCGGGATTTAAACGAGGAAAAGGAGGTAATCGGAAACAAAGGGCAATTAAGAATCCATTGCTATAGATTAAGGAGAGACAACCTAAACTAAGGAGCAATTAAGAATTCCTTAACTTAGATTTGAGTTGAAAACATTTAAATGTTGAATAGTTAAAACAGAGTGCAATTAAGCAAATTATGAAATATTATTCCATGTTATAACATTCAGATTCAGATAAACATAATGGAAAACTTTAAAGAAGATAACAAAAACATGAGAGAATACTTGTCTACACTTTTCTCAACACATGAATCCTTTGAAATATCTAGTCTTTACTCATTAATCCAACTTGTTGGTTCAATCAATGCTCCAGATCTTTACAATCTTTAGATCAAGAAGTCTAAGAATCCACCCTACATACTTTGATTTATGAAGTATTTATACAAAATTTTATTACAAAATATCTCAAACTAACTTGATATTTAATTTAGGAAATATAAATATCTTCTTGCTAGAAGATAGAGACAACTATTGAACTGCTTCATGATGTCCCTTTTATTGTGGTGCTACTGGATTTTATGGTTGGTTTTAAGCCCTTTGTGTTGGCTTGCTGTTGTGGTCTCCTACACTGGAATATTTTTTTTAACCTTTATCTTTCACCTGATACTCTTTGGCACTAATACTCTTTAACCATGCTGACCTGTCTTCATCTATTTACCTGGTTGTCTACTTTTACTGTGCAGTAACCTTTTCGTTGTAGATTTCTTAAATTAGTCATCTTTTCCCACCATTTAGCATCAGGTAACTTGACATTCATCATACTCCTATATATTTCATCAGCCTTGGTATTCTTGGAAAAATTAGGCTTGGTGATGAACAAATGTTTTACCTCGTGTTGGAGGAAAAACAAGTTTTCAAACGTATTGTACAAAACTTTGTCTATTGGTAGGGCTTTTATTGATGAAGTGCTAGCTTATTCTTGGCCAACTGTTAGAGTCTCTTATCATAGTCCTATTGTGTCATAAGTTTGTCATTGATAACCAATGTATTGGGCAATCCTTTCTCCCTCAAAATTTGTAATTTAGCCATGAATCTGTCAATGGCTCCCTACATGTTATGTCACTTTTCCTCTAAGTTAAGAATTAGGTTCCTTTTGGAAAGAGCCTTTCTTATTTCCAATATGGTCTCAGTTGTATCTTCTATATCTAGCTCATGGAGTTCATACCTATTTTTGTTGTTGAGGAATTGGATGAGTCTATTGGCATCCTTAGGCATGTCTCCTAATTCCTCTTTGACCTTTTGGATAGCTTCAGTAGCTATCTTTATCAATTATGTTTGCTCAAAAATAACTTGAATAGATGGCCAAATATCATTGACAGAGTCAATGATATAGCCCATAACAGTTCCTTGGATTACCCAAGGGGTTTCTCCAGTGTTAAGTCTTTCTCTATAACTTTGATTCTTTCACTCATTCTTTGGGCCTTTTTGTGCGTCTTCCTTTTGCTTAATTTCGGCAAGTTTGTAGTCAGTTTCTAAACTTGGCACCTTTTCTCTCAGTCTATTCATTTCTGTAGCCTAGATAGACATTTCTTCCATGGATTTAACTAATTCTGTTGCTTTTTCTCCTGATGCACCTGTTGTTGCATATTTTGTTGTGACTGGAAATGTTGTGGCAAGTGGATATGTAGGTGCTAGTGAAGTTGCTAGTGAGGAAGGGACTGTTGTAGATACTGTAGGGATGATATACTTAGAAGTTGTGGCCAAGCCACTTTACTTCAATTGAATTAAATTGTCCAACTCCTTTTATATCTCGTTTAATTGATCATTAAGATTTAGGACCAAGTCCATCAACTCCTCATGTCTGGTTTGGCTCTCTAAGACTTCAAGAGTTTGAGGATGTTGTAGCTAGGGTATTTTTAATTGCTTCTTAAGTGTAGCAATATCATTGTTTTTCTTCTTTATAAGCTACTTTGTAGCTTTAATATCTCTGGGATCGTGTCCCAATTCAATCACTAAGTCCTCTAAGGACTTGATCCTAGTATCCTTGGCCTGCGAGTAGGCCTTCTCCAACTGATATTGAGATGAGATGTTGGTTAATGAGTTTTGTAGCGGATGGGAAGTTATGGCTTTACCTGTCAGGGTGGAGTATATCATCTCCCTAGCTTGTTTATGCAGTTCTATTTGGTCTATGGGATGGATATCCATAGCCAATACTTCAAAGTCCACCTTTTTGAATTCTGATGATGTTTTGGGCTGTTGTGTTGTAGACTTAATAAAGGAAATCTACATCATTCCCTCCTTGATGTCAAAGGATGACATCAGCCTTGTTTGATTTGTGGGAGTGAGCTTCAAGTATTGAGCATATGTTTGAGCTTTGATTTTCTCATTCCTCATTTTGATCTATTTATAATTGTCCTTTATGTCTTGGTATTTATCAACAGGCCTGCATAAGGAAGACACTTCCACACTAATTTGTCTTTCCAACATCTGAGTCTGTGATGTGGAAGGCTCTTGTATGTCTTCAGATGGATTTGTGGGTCTACTTCTGTCTACCTTTGTGTTGGTTACTTGTGTTGATCCTTCTATATATTCCTGTTTAGAGGCCGGATTGAGCCTTTGCCTCTTGGTGTGACTTGTTTCCTGCTGCAAATTAGAGGTGTCCATTCCTGAAGTGGAAGCTCCCTCTCTGTTTCTTTTTGGATTTTTCTCCTCATTATGAGGAGTCTCCATGACTGGAGGGGTGCTCATGGCTCCTTCTTTCTCTTTTGGTACCTGTAGAAAAGAGCTTTCATCAAGTTGCTTTTCCAAATCAATCAGAGCATTTTCTACATCTACCCTTGTGTTGTCTTTATCTACTAAAGTATTTTCCTCCCATTCTGTTTGATTGGCATATGCCTCTATTTCTCGTATGGGGTGGTGGATAAAAGGTCCTAGCTTGACCTTTTTCCTTTTCTTGGTAATGACTTCTAAAGGGTCATATCTCCATACAAAACTCCTTTGGAATTTCATTCCTTGCAGGATCAGGTCTGCCTCTTTCTCTGCCTCTCTGGAATTGCATATGAAGGGACCTAATTGGTCTTTGATTTTGAAATAGGCCTTCTTCTTGGCATTAACAGATTTGACTTCATCTGAATTGATGATCTGTCTATAATACTCTAAGGAAAACAACCTCGTAGGGAGGTCTCTTGGCAACTTATATGGTGCAAGCAGGCAACCATATATTTTGATTTCTGTGTAGTTTTGGTAAAGGTACCAATCTCCCACTTTGGTTTGTTTGGACAATTGAAGGACTCTTTTTATCTCACGGCTTATCCTAGGTGGAAGATTCCCAGTGAGCATAGTCATGATTGGATTCGCAAAAGAATTTGTGAAGTATGAGTATGTATATGGTGACCTGTACTCATGGAAAAGTGGGGTCCAAAAAATGATAGATCTGGGTTGGCACTGGTGTCAAGCTTCTGGAGAGTGTAAGGGAACTTATCCGACTGATAATAAAAAAATAGATGGTACAATACTAAGGAGTATTTGAAAACTCTCTCATTGCCCATTCTTGTGACTACTCATGCATTCTACCAGCTATGAACGTGGCAAAGTCATATGTGGTTGGAACTACAACATTTCATTAATGGACTCAGCTATGATAGTGAATAGAACCTTCTAGCCATGAGACATTATGGTTCTACGGTTGGGGACGTAGCATACATAGCACATATGAAAAAATTTTGGAAAGATGTGGACTTGAGGGAATAGATATCTAGGTAAATTGGACTCCCAAAGGCCAATATCATCTGTATGGTTCAGGTGTCTGTCTTTGCTTAAGCAATGAATTTTGAGCAGGAGCTCTAGGGCAGTAGTATCTTTTATTTGGAACTCCTTGTCAGCTAGGGGAAGGTGGTCACAGTCTAAGTGAGGAGTGGTAATGGATCTAACATCCATGGTGATAGGCACAACCATTACTCAATTATTATGGATTTGAATTAGGTTCTACGGGTTTTAGCAAAGGTTTTGGGACTTTCAAAAGGTTTAGGCAAACAATTTCTTAAAATTGGTTGTATTCTTAATCAATTTTTTAAATTAAAACGATGTACAAGCTAAAGGTTTCAAAATTTTCAGAGGTAAGGGGTAATTCATGGTGAAATACCTGGTAATTAGGCAAATTGGCTCTAAAAATGGTGATTCATGGTAGCTGCAGTGGATGGCGTGGTCTTAGTACGAACTGAAAGGTCAGCTAGGTTGTCTGCGGCGTCTTCTAGAGCGGTCTTGAAAGTCTGGTGGTAAACTTGGCATTCGAAGGGATTGCAATGGTTCACAGAGTTTACACAGAGAATGCACAGCCGAAAGAGGGCTTCACGACCTTTTATAGAGAAAATGATTGGTTTTGGCGGGTTCATTTTCAGATGAACAGTCAACGATTTTTTGGTTAAGTGGGGGAAGTGGTTTTGGAGGGCCATCGCAATGTTTTTGTGGTGCGATGGTATTCGGGCAGGGTCACCCGATGCCATACATCGTTTGACACGTAGCCATTGGGGGTCGGGGGAAAACCACTTTATCGGGTGGTTACCATTCAGCCTTCAGGCACGACCAATATGAGTGTGCGTCATTGGATGAAGGGGGATTGATGATCAACGGTAGTCGTGCAGGAGTGCTGCGTGGGGGGAAATGACGGGAGTTGAGGGGGGCCGAGGGGTTTAATCGCAGTGGTATTGGGATTAGCCTAGGCTTTAATCGCAGGTTTAAATTGATCGGGTCGGGCTTAATGAGGGATTATGGATTCGGGTGAGGTCGATGTAGGATTAACTTAAGTTTTACCGGGGTTAGGTAATCTAAGTGAAGTTATATTGGGATAAGGGGTATTTTATACTAGTTTTTATTAAAACTAAGGGGTTGGGGTATTTTATATGGGGTTTTAATTATTTACGGGAAAAGGGTGATAATGGGTTTATATAATAAAGCTAGTTAATTAATATGAAAGTGATGGCGGAGTGGGATTTCCTAAGTAAAAAGGGGTAAAGTGTATGTGATTGTGTGTTTAGATTTATACTTAGGGTAAAATGTTTTAGTGGGGTTTTTTGGTGAAATAGGATTTACATGGGGGTGAGTCACTTTTCCTAGGTAAATGGTGTCAACCATAGGAAAGTGTGGTTTTATTAGGGGAATGAGGGGAAATGAAGGGAGATGAATTTTTTATGAAGGGGATTCTAGCACTTATGCCCATAATTCATCAAGCCGAGGGTCTGGTCCCTCCAAAAGTCAGAGAAATGCTCTGAGACCATTTGATTTAAAGGATTTAAGTACTAGAACTTGTTTATGGGAACTTAGTGAAGTAAAGGGTAAAATGAATGAGGGGATGTTAAATAAACCATATTATGAATCATTGTCCTTTCTTTGTTTACTGCTTATTCGCATTTGAAAGATGCATTTAAAAATGAGTAATCACTTAACATTTGTGAAACCTTTCTTCTACTTACCCATTTACTTACCCTACCATTTTTTCTTTAGTTTATTTGGGTGTATTTAGGCTAGCAATCCCTTATCAATCATTTTTCTTTTACAAAGTAGACTATCGATTCTAACCTTATATCATCCAAGGGCTCAGATTAAACTGATGAGCTCCTTTTATTTTCTCTACCTACCTAATGATCTGCCAAGATTAAACTGTTTGGTCAGATTTTATTCTCTAACTATAAACATAAAATTTAAAGCATGGTATAATCAAGATTAAAGAGTTTGATTACCATGGATTGTGGCATGAGTGACAAGCTGCACACAATCATTATTATGCATGAAAGTAAATAGTAGTGGCATTTTGACTTGCACACTTTCATGGTCTCTTTTTGTCTTTTGGGGTTCATATATCTTTATTTTTTTTTACCGTTTTCATTCTTTTTGTCCTTTGATTTATCTTTTAGGACATGCCCTCTTTACATTTTTAAATTTTTTTAATATTAGAAAACATTTGCAGAAGGCAAAGGTATGTACAATATTACAAGGCTTAACCTTAGTCATTCAAAATTATGACTCCTATTGGTATAGGAACCTAACAGTGGCTCCACTTGGGGATGGAATTTTCTAGTGAAATGTCAAGAACTTTCAAGACCAGTGGCCTTTGAGTTGTTGTTGATGTCACCTTGCAAAGTGATCCTCTATGCCTCTGCATTATTGATAGTTATGACAATAAATTTTTAAAACTTATGGCCTTCTCTTCGGGCTTCAACTTCAAAACTCCCCATCCAATCTAGACTAGACTTTTGAAAATCAAATATGTACAAACGGGAAATGAAAATTAGTAATTAGGTTCAAAATAGTGTTTAATCATTCAACCATTCAATGGTCCACCTTCTGCTTTTGTACCATCAATTTCTCTTAAAAGGAAGGAATTATTTCCTCTGTAAGCATAAATAACATATGGACCTTTCCATAGAAAATCAAATTTCCCATGTTTACCTTTATCTTCCCTCCTTGAATCTGACTTGAGGACTTTTTCCCCAAGGTAGAAATCTTTAGCCTTGGTTCTCTTATCAAAAATATTTTTAATCCTTTCCTGCACAACTTGAGACTTGATGTAGACCTCCTCTCTAGTTTGTTGAAGGTGAATAGTTTGATTGATTCTTCTTTGAATACTATTTGGTTCAACTTGCATTTCTTGAAGTATCTTCATTACTGGAACTCCCAAGGAGGATGGAAAAACAACTTCCATTCCATAGACTAATTAATAGGGAGAAGTACCAATGGATTTCTTACTAGTCAATCTGTCTTCCCATAAGGCATTAACTAGCTTTTTATTCCAAGATTTCTTATTATCTTCGAGCAACTTCTTGATAATGTTTACCAGACTTTTGTTTTAGGATTATTCCAGTCCATTCCCTTGAGGGTAATAGGCTATAGAATGACCCAAGGTGATATTATACCTGTTACAAAAACTTATCATTCTTTTGGATTTAAAGGCTGCTGCATTATCAATAATGAGCTTCATTGGGCATCCAAATCTTGATAGAATATTGGTTTCAAGGAAAGTTATGAAAACAGTATCTATGGCTTGCCTTGAAGGTATGGCCTCTATCCATTTTGTGAAGTAGTCTGTGGTTGTAAGGATCCATTTGTGTAGGGCAGAGGAAGGTGGGTGAATTTCACCAATGAAGTCTAAACCCCATTGTTGAAAAGGCATTTCAACAAATATTGGTTTGAGGGGTAAAGGTAAAAGCTTTTTCTTTCACTCAAAAATTTGACATTTGTGATAGGAGGTCACATATTTTTTGACATAAGCAAACAAGGTAGGCCAGTAGAAACCAGATCTAAGGATTTTATCTGTAGTGGTCTTACAGTAAAGGTGTCCTCCACAGTCACCTGCATGAAATTCTTCTAAAACCTTGTCAGATTCATCTTATAATAAGAAATTAAGAAGAATACCTTCATGATTTCTCCAAAACATAGCATTGTCTAATATACAAAATTTCAAGGATTTCATCTTTAAACACCTGCGTTTAGTCCTAGATAATTTAGGAGGAGCTTGTAAGTTCTGTAAAACATAAATGATATCAGCATACCATGGTGATTCAATAAAGGCCTAGCTGATTAGTGAAGTCGCCATCTCTTCTTCATTATCTATTGCTGCAATAAAGTTTATATCCAAGGCCTTACAATTCGATTCAGCCATGAGCTTAGCTAAACCTTGCCTCTTGATTAACTTAGTAGGTTGGATTTCTATATCATACTCTAAAATAGTAGCTATCCACTTTCCCCTCTTTCCATCTGAACCATCCTGAGTTAGGACGTCTTTGACTACTGAATTAGGAACATAGGCTACTATATGAGAATATAAGATGTATACCCTAAAGTCCTTAATGGATTTGACTAAAGCCAATGCTTGTTTTCCCATTATATTGTATTTTAAGGGGGCATCTCTCAGGGCTTTAATAAAGAAGGAAATGGGTTGTTCATAGCCCTGGTCATCTTTCTGCAGAAGAACTGCAGCAATTGTGTGCTCAAAAGCAAAGGAAAACATAATGAAATCTTTGTCAAATTTAGGACTGATTAACACAGGTGTTTTAGTTAAGGCCAATTTGATGTCTTCAAAGGATTTTTTAGCCTCAACGGTCTATTTTATGGTCAAATATTCTTTCAGCGTATTGTTTAGTGATCTAATTAATTCTGCTAGATTAGATATAAATCTTCTAAGAAAGTTAATTTTCCCTAAGAAAGCTTGTAATTCTCTAATGTTCCTAGGGTGTTGGATTTGAAATATGGCTTCTATTCTCACAGGGTCTATTTTTATACCATCTTTCGAAATTATATGACCTAACAACTTCCCTTCTTCTAACCCAAACAAAGACTTCTTGGGGTTTAAGGAGATTCCAAATTTTCTGCATTTAATAAAAACCTACCTTAAATGATCCAGATGTTGATTGTCAAATTATGAAAACATACTAATATCATCTAGATATATGACAAGGAAATCATGAATTTATTTTGCAAAGGTTGTATCCATAGCCCTCTAGAAAGTGTCTCCTACATTCATCAGACCAAAAGGAATTTTCACATACGTAAATGTGCCCCAAGGAGTAGTAAAGTCAGTTTTGGGTTGGTCATCAAGATGAACCAAAATTTGATTATAACCATAAAACCCATCCAATAATGAGATTCTGGTTTACCCAACCACCCTCTGTAAAATGTTGTCCATTTTGGGGAGAGGGTAATTGTCCTTTAGTGACACTTTGTTGAGGTTTCTGAGATCTACACAGATTCTAATCTCACCAATTTTCTTTCTAGTTGGCACTAAGTTTGAGACCTAGTCAAAAAATATGATTGGTGCAATTATTTTGGCATCATACATTCTCTAAAATTATTTTTCAATGGAAGGTAATAAGACAGTATTGATCCTTCTAAGCTTTTGTCTAAAAGGCTTTTGATTTTCTTTAATGGGAATTGTGTGTTGGATGATGTTGGTGTCATAGGATTTGAGGTCCTCATAACTTCAGGAAAAGAAATCTTGAAACTCTTTCAGTAACACAATGTATTTTACTTTTTCAGTTAGGGGCAACGATTTCAAAAAGTTTTATCAATTTAGGATTTTCCTCCATGCCTATATTACATTCTTCTATATCAGACTTCAAAGGTTCCATTTTAGGTTTCCCAGGAACATCATTATAATCAAATAAATCTTCTCGAGGGGTTAATCCCTTTGGTAAAAAAATATCTTTGAGATTAATTACTTTGTTTTCTTCACTGATTATTTCATAAATCTCAACTTTCTCTAGGTTATCTACATTTGATCTAGTAAATTTAGTAGGGTTAAATCTATCTATTTTTTCACCTTCTATCTCATTTATCCTTATTTCATCCTTAGTGTGAGGAACTATGGATGTATCAATATCTATATTCTTATTTACAAAATTCTTCTTTTGAAATAAAAAATTTATTTATCTGTTTATCATTAGAGAATATTTGCCAGTTCTTCAAATTGTCTGGAATTGTTGGTTTGTGTCTAACTTCAGCAGTTTACTGATGGTTAGGTTGGAAAGGTAATTTATAGGTGCTGGAAAACATTGCTAAACTATGAGCTTGCATATTGTGTTTTCTGGGAATTACTGCAAGCTTTGTTTCTAGAAAAGTGTTAAGTATTTCTACAATAGTATCTTTGTAACAACTTAATCTAGGGCCTTTAGTGATATATACAGCATCAATTTGTTTTACAATTAGTTCAGAGTCTCCCATGACAAAAAATATTTTAGCTCCTAAATTCCTAACTAACTTGAGACCTGAAATTAATGCTTCGTACTCAACCATATTATTTGTACATTTAAAATTCAGTCTATATGCATGGCCTTCTGACTGATTATTTTCTAAATTGTATATCCACACTCTTGCTCCTGCTCCTAACTTATTTACTGACCCATCAAATTCAAGATGCCATAATATCTCATGTTCATAATTTTCACTATTTGGTGCAACAAACTTCTCATTAGTTACAGTAATTTGACCATTTTGTTCATTGAATAGTTTTTCAGTTTGCCTAGTTTCTTTTTGTGTAGAAATTGCAATTTCTTTTGGTTCTGCATTAATATTGTTTGAGATTCCTTCTTGTGTTTTATCAACATTATACAGGATAAAAGAATATCTATCTGAATGTATGGAGTAGATGGAAAAGTTTTGAGGTCGATCCTGGCTTCTTACCATATATTTCATTAAGATTTCACGGTACAATTTCTTAGTGTTTCTGGGAAAACTAGTATTCCTAAAGAATGCTAGCCCTCTAGGTTTGGCAGCTACCCTAGAAACAACAGTTTAAAGCAATTCAACGATTTCTTCTATGTGTAACATATAAGAGAAAGATAATGGACCCAACCTGGAGCTTCCGCTTAATCCCTTCTTTGCTCTCTCTCCCCTTTGACAGATCCTGCAACTCCTCCCCGTACTTAGCACGCTTGGAGAGTACCTACACAAGTACAACAACAAAGAACTGTCAAAGCATCGTGATCTATTACAACATAAACATTACATAATCAGATATATAATGAACAAATGATAGCATTCACAAATGATAATATTCACAATTGCATAATCATATGGAAGAAAACTTGAAGAGATTTATTAATAAAAGGGAGAATTACAACCCAGTTGTCTGATCCAGCATCATCCTCCTAGCTTCAAGCCTTCTTCACCTCATGAAATAGCAAGATCACACCAAAAATACAATGCTCCTTCCTCAATTACAAATTATCAGCACTTCCTTACAATTCACCATATTACAGCATTCTGATCTCGTGAATTGGAGATCCATTTATAGATGTGTGAAAGGGTGTGAGTCATTCATGGGGTTTGATTAGTGTCATTCCACTTGTTACAATTGGTTCCACTTGGAGATTTCTTAGATCCCTTATTCATCCTTGGGCTAGAGAGGCAAGTGGCACAAGAGAAGTTTCTAGAAGATTCTATGAGCAACCACCTAGCAAATTGTCTCATAAATTTGTCCATCCTCGCCCATCACACCCTATAGAAGGCCTAATTAGTATGCATCACACCCTGGCAGTGTAACACTCAGTATGCATCGCACTTTTCCAGTGGAGCAGTCAGTATGGTTTAATTTAGGCCATTTCTAGATGGTTTCTCAGGTGGAACTTTTGGGGAATGATGTATTTAGATGACTATGTTCCTTTAGGGCATGAAACAACTCTTTTAGGGGTTGATGAGCCCTAGTTTATTGACATATAATTTTGGGGTTGATATGCCCAAATATGTCTATAACACTTAGGTTGTCCAAAAACAGAGATTGTTGCATACGACATATCTAGTTGTAAGGATCCCTGAAGTTTGGCTCCCCATGATCTGGATAATAGAATGCCATACTTTGGTGGGATGTCAGCAACCACAATATCCATAAGGATTCTCTTAGCAGGATATTGGACTAAAGTAACACAAAGGTATTTAATTAATTCTAGACATTGCACATGACTAGAGTCAAATGAAAATAGGTCTTTGTAAGGCCTTGTAATGTCTAGGTTTAATTTTTCCATTACTGATTTGGGAATTAAATTGTGAGAGGCACCAAAGTCCAACATTGTATTATGTAGGATTTTATCATTGATACTAAGGTTGATGTAGAAAGGTGGAACTCCTCCTTCTAATGGTTTGCCATTAATATCTGGACCAAATATGAGTTTTGGTTGGTCATCAAGCAAATTGATTGAATCCTCATTTTCAACAATGTTAAGGGTTTGGTTTATCTGTTATTTGTAGTTTCATTCTTGATTAGTTATGTTAAGGGAACTGAAATCTTTAGCTTTGCTATCTCTGCTCCCAGATTGAAAGGTGAAGAAACTTTTTCTGTTTGTGGGTTTGGAACTTTTGAAGTAGGGATTTGAGTGGACTTGTCTTCTTTTTCTTTATTTGGGAACTTCCTTGTGTGGATTTTCTAACCTAATTTTTTGAGTTTTGTCTACTTGTTCCTTAAGTGGAATTGAGGTGGATGGTTGATTAGTAGAAGCTGGGTCAGAGGTTATATCTACAATTTTGGGACCGGAAGGCACTGGATTCTGCCTAGGGAGAATTTGGAGGATCTTTGAAACAGGGGATTCCTTTATTTTCTTTGGTTGATTCTGTGATGTTTTCTTGGTTTGGTCAGGGATATCTGTGTTCTTTTTGCTTCTTAGATTATATTGTTTACGAACTTCAAAAATAGCAGAATCATACCCTTGTTTATAATCAAATGACTCCCCAGATTATATATGTAATTCTGGATTTGAGACCTCTGTGGTGTAATATTTTTGATTCAGACATCGGAGATTCCACAGTAATAAGATTTTTTTGCCAACGTTTCGAATCCCAACTGGGATCCATCATCAGGGCAACTTGAAGCTTGATAGAAGAAGAGCAGCTGATTAGGGAATAAATAGAGATGAGGAAAGCAAAGAGGAGGGTCGACTCTCAATCTTGAGAAGTCGGCTGCCT